>JTDE01001287.1:102805-112987 GCA_014338405.1 Paragonimus skrjabini miyazakii
TCCTGGAATTCGACTCAAAATTTCCTGTCAAATTGTCCGGAATGCATCACGTGGCAAATATCGTTATCCATCACTTTTATCTGAAGGATGGTCATGCTGGGAAGGTTCATGTGCCCGCGTCAGTTCGTCAGCGGTTTTGGATTCTATGCAGTGCCGTAGCGGTTAAAATATCATAGACCAGCGTACTTTGCTGACTCCAGAATGTGGCAACCAGCAAGTAGTTGACGGCTCCAGTTCTTTCTGTGAGTACTCCGACCTGATTATACCCCTTCTCACACGTCGGTTTGAATAAATTTGGTCCGACCGGAGTGAAAAAGGCCGGACAATTGAAGAGAGGTATGGTTGCATGTCTACATACTTGAAATCTAAGGCAGTCTATCTACTGGTCCATGAGCATCGCCCATTTTCCTTGGCCACTGATTCTGTTTACCGAGAGGAGAGGAACACCGGCTGATACTTGATCAGACAACGGTCCAAACTTTGTGGGTGATAACAAACAGCATCAGTACTTGAATAGGATGTTAAGCCAGAATGATGTGAATGTTGGAGTATTCTGAAGAAGTATGTCACATTTCAGCCTGCCGTGTGCTAGTCACAGAGGTGGAGTCTGGGAGCGGCTGATAAGGTCTATTTGACGAACTCTGAACGTAGTTTGCGTAGAACAGGTGCCTGACATTGGGACTCTGTTGACATTGTTGGCTGAAGTAGAACAAATACCCAAGAATCGTCCAGTCGCACTGGCGATGTCTTATCCTGCCTCCATGTCGCCGAACGATTTGCTACTCTCTAGGGGCAATGTCGGGATGAAAGTTCAGGAAACCCTGACTAGAAATTACACTGCGCGTGGAAAACAGGCCACTTACCTAGCATATGTTATCTGTAAAAAGTGTAGAAAGAAATATCTTTTGCTTCTTCGAGCTCGTTAAAAGCGGTTAAATCAAAAACAAGGCTTTCAAATAGACGGTATTTTTCTGGTGATAACCGATGCAATTCCGGGACATCTTTGGCCTACTGGCTTGGTCTGGCAGTTTTTTCCTGATCTGAGGTCACTGTGTAGCCTATTTGCTCTCATTTGGCGTGTTTCATCGCATGTGAACCTTCCTGTTCTGTTTGATTTATGAAAAAGACATGAGTTAACTTTGTATGATTCTTTTTTAAGATTCATTCAAATTTAAGCAGTCGCTTTGTGAATTTATTCATACTTTTACTGTTGATTCTTCTGTCACGTTTGAGGTATATAACCGCTTGTTTAACACACTTTATTGCTTGCCACACAGTACCCTAGAACCTTTAATTAAATCTTGTTTTGAATTTGATGGTCGTTATTTCTTACACGTTGCTCAAAGACGGTTCGGCCGTGACAGCCATCCATCCGTGTAAAGCGATAATAAAGGTGGACATTCGGCTTTCTCGTCTGAAACTGATGAACATAGGGCCTGAAACGGTTAGTTCCCTCCAGAACTTTGAACAGTACAATTTGAACATGGACAATGGTGACGCAAACACTTCACACTGGCTTATCACCACCGGATTTACGCTAACATTAATCAGTCTTTTATATCAAATGATTAGTGGGGGTGTATAGACAGTCCATGGATTAGGAAAGGTAGCTACGTCCAGGGTAGCGTCAAGCTCAGTAACAATTGTTTCTGAACATCCAAGATCGGCTTCAGTAGAATGAATGCGACAGCCTCGGCAAAACCGCAGGAATCTTAGGTTAGAATGACTCAGTGAGATGCTGAACGTAGCGGCTGGATAGATAAATTGGCGATTTCAGACATCAGTTGTTTGCGTGCTTCAACTTGAACTGCTGCAACCGCATAGGCAAACGTTCTTTCACTCTGGAGATAAAGCATCGTTCGGTTTTGCTTATGTAACTTTATCTGCAATTATATATAACTTGGTGGACTCAGAGTGGGGTGGCATCGACAGGTTTATCTTTGATTGAAGTCACAAGTAGTTTCTGGATCGGAACTATTGCAAGGAGTTCGACTGCGTTGAATATTCTCTTCAGCGAATTTATATATTTCAGTAGTTTGATGCATACTGCCATTCTCATTAAAAAAAGACGTTCTATGCCAATTTTCATTTTTCATGATGAGCACCTGCTCGGATGGCACTTTCGGTCCACAATATCTTTTCTGTGGACCTTTTGGAGGTAACCGTTAGATTGTGATATGGATGTAATCGAACCTAATTCCTCTGATAAGCTATCCTGTGAACAGATTCGTCTTAGTCGTGCGAGTAATGTTCTTACTAATGGGCTTTTCTGTTGGACCGATGTGAAACTACTAGAGTTCACGTATTGACTAGGCGACGTGGATTTTCTATAGACAGCTTTTTAAATGCAGCCATCTGCCCAATGACTCGTGAGTATGTCAAGAAAATGGCAAACAACTATTAGTCTCAAACTCACAAGTCACATTCAGATGGAGATGGCAACTATTTAAGCGCCGCGCTAGATTATCTGTTGCCTGTTTGGAACAACTGAATACAACTGTTTCATCGACGTAGCGTTTGTAGTATGAAAGATTCGTTGTCTGCAGCTAGCTGTCGCTCAGTCCTCAACATGAAAACGTTTGCCGAGATGTACGAAAGTGGACTTTTTATGGCTACCCAATGCATTTGACCGTAACATCGGCCAAGAGAAAAGAACCCCGTGTTTCCAGCGCGCAACAGTAAAGCTTTCATCAGAATACTGCACAACAGAATCATGGTTGTGGGACACGGTTCAGCAACCTTAGAAATATGATAAACTGTCTTGTGTAGCAAGACACTCGTAAAAACTGACTGAAAGTCTACAGAGCTCATCAGGTTGTTAGCAAGAGTGATGTTGTCTAGGTCATTGATCAATTCAAAGGAATCTTTAGTAGAATACACCCTGAAGTTTTGTTTTACTGGAAGTGGAATTGTGACGAATGAACGTGCCAACTCATGGGGTAGGGAATTTGTCATTGCTAGAATCTAGTATATTAAGCAAGTAGTAGTTTCGAGCTGTCGAAGACCCACACGGTGTAAGATCTTTATCTATCCTTTCATCAATTATTTGCCTTTGTAACAGAAGTTAGAAATCTTGTTAAGTGAGACCTTATGTCAATACGAAATGTTTGCATCTGTCGCTCCCCGTGTTCCAACTGCTTTGTTCAAAAGTAGGATCATGTGGCTGGGATTCGGATGAATCCGGACTGAGCCAAAAATTGAGTCGACGTTGTAGTTGACGGTTCACAAAAATCTTTCGTTGAAGTGATAGAAGTAGGTAGTCTTCTTATCACACTTAGCAGAGAATTTACCGGCAATTAGTTAGACTAAACCTCATGCTTTTTTAATTTATTGGTGAAAGTAGGTGCGCATGCTCGGCCGAAGTAACCTTAATGCGCAAAGAAACTCCGCACATATAGATCCAAGTAATTTAATCACATTGGGATTGTCTCGGCTTCAGGTAAGGTGCACAGTTTGACCTTTATCGATGTGCTGACCGATGCCCAACAAACTACAGGAAAGGCCCTCTCCTAGTTTGTGTACCAATGGAAATGAACCGGCCTGAGTGGCGTCCTTCGCCATTTCTAAGCGAAACTCTGCACTATAATTTTTGAACTGTCATCATGAAAAAAAGCCTACTAGCGTGAACCACATATGCAAACCCTGAAGGCTGATTTACTGAGCGAGGATTCCGCATTAACCGTTCTAAATTTCAGTTTGAGTGATACCGTTCGTTTTTCTTGGAAAGCCATAGCAATGAATAGTTTAAATCGCACCAGTTGTTTTGGGCGCTGTTCATTCCTATGCTTCGTTTCTTTTGAACTGACATGTTTTGCAGTGTTCCTCGTATTAACAGCTTTCATTAAAGTTCGTAGTAGACGCTCACGCAGGATTCGCTTAATCAGCTGACAGGAGCAAATCCAATTCGGTAAAGATATTGTTGATGCGAAAAAGTCCATATGGCAGTTGTATTTGAGGGAACGCAGCGGCCGAATCGACCTGTCAGATAAGTGAAATATACCTGTTATGCGGTATTATCTGTCGTAACTTTCCACTATAAAATAAACATCTATCTAATCCGAACAGCGATGTCCAATAATGCCGCCTAATTCTTGACTTATTCATTTGACTCGTTCTCTGATTCAGTGTATCCAGGACGAGCAATATAACACTTAGCGGAAGGATTTCAAGAAAATGCCTTAAAATCTGCGCAAGCAGATCTAGGTTCGTCGTCTGAAGGCTTTTCAACGAAGAGGCTCAGTAATGTGTGCAAATCAGCAATTAAATAGGGAGGATTAACTTTATGTCACACTAGAAAGTGTTTTATGAGTTATCAAATACCGTCTCGAATATATCAGGTCCGGTTCGGAAGAAAACCTAGTGCTGACTGTTACTGGCATAATAAACATGAAATAAAGATGCAAAAAGGAAAAGTATGGTAGTCAGCGTGATTAACTAAACAGGCCTTCGACCGTTAAGCCGTTCTAAATGAAGCAATTGTCAAAATGTTTCCTGTGAATCACAGATGCATAAAGGCGTAAGTACAGTCAACACAGAGAATGTGCTTTCAATAACCAGTTCGCGGAACTTGATGCCATGAGTGATTCGAAAGATTGAGAGCACATAACAACACTGAAGAAGCATGAACAACAAAAGTCACCTCATTACGTTAAATATGCTCAATTCTGTCATGTGAAGAAACGCGTAACAAACAAGCTCTTATTTGGTGTTTCGCCAACTAGTTAATTACAGCACTAGTGTGTGCGTTAATCGCAAAGGATTGATGAGTTTACGAAAATATGTACGAGCGACACCACTGAAGAGGAACGACAGTATATATTTAATACACTCAATAAAAATAGCTGTCAGGAACAGTTTCTTCATAAGAGCACGCTGATGAACACGAAGGTAGACAAACTAAAACGGTAGACAAAAAATCTATTTATATTCTCTTCTCCGTCGACTGCGATAGCGTCACCAAAATAGCAACCAATCACAAATGATAAAACATGCTTTCCAGCCGAACTACATGCTCAGTTTAGCTCTAAGCTAGTGTTTCACTCTAATTTGAAAGATATATTGCGTGTTCACACCGCCTCTTTTTGTGTTGATTCTTTCTTTTGTTACTGTGAGACGAGCTACAAAGGCGAAGATTAGCATCGACCTGTCTGGCTAATGCAAGGATGTATGAGGCCCGGGAGATTTGCGGCTGTCGCACATTTGATCGAATCAATCCGTCTGATCAATCCGATAGATACGGTCAAGCTATTCTAATGAATACGTGGGATACAATCAAGGCATGTAAAAGGTCGTATTCTGGCAATCGCAGAGGCCATTACAATTCGTCTACACTCATCACCACTGTACACCCAAAACCGGTTAGTCAGAACCTTGAGCCTTCCATGGGTGTGCACGCAGACACAGGATAGAATGATTGTATAGATGTGGCACTTCTTCAAAAAAAATCCATTCTATTAACGGGATCACGAATCACACCAGACAAGCACTAATGACTGAAGGCTCACGCTCCAGTGATATGTTATCTACTATCTCCATCGTACACATAAATTTCATTGCATTTACACCAATGATGAAATATCGAAAAAATCACCTCGATCATATTTGAAGGACACGTGATAAACAGACTTGTAGGAAGCAGTTACCAACGTCCATCAGATTGCGACAGATGAGATAGCCTGATCGTATCCCATGCGAGGGCGAACCATTTACATCACCAGCGTTTGAGCGTAAAAAATCCTTTCACAAGTTTGGACTGCCGCAATCAAGCACGCACGCCAAAAACAAGGCGAGAGGTGTATGGTATACAACATGTTCAACCCAATTAACACTACCTTAAACTAACCCCGTCCGTTTGCTTTCCATCTAAACACAAAAGACTGTTTCATTCTTTCAAGGATTTCATAGTCATTACTTAAATGTCTTCATGGTAGTTACTGGCCGGAACTGAAATTTACCTACTGAAAATAATTTCTACCAGAAACTTAATTATTTGGATAGAATAGCCAGAAGACATAAATTACAATATGAATTCATTTCGCACACACTCGTCAGTCGTAAACGTGACTAGCATTGAAACAAAACCAACATGAAACGATCAAAAGTAAAAATCGGGCTGGACGGTGACTAATACTCACGGCTAAACCCATGGTAAACAAAGACTGGTAGCCAGTGGTTTTTGTGCCGGCTGTCGACGGCTGATTAACAATGCTTCGAGTTACCTGAGAATTTGAGTTGTGAGCGTTCATTAAGGTCTTAAACGAAGATACGATATTAACACTGTGGCCTGTAGTGGATACCTGCTTTGCAATGGATGAAGCGATGTTTCGTCCTCGCTGAGTGTCACTCATTGGCGGGTTAGCCAGTGCAACTCTCAACCAACTTGGGATTTGCTCCTCGGCCCTGGTTTCGAACATCCTTTCTGTTCTACCAGTGTATGTTTCCGCGACCGCAGGAAAACTGATAGATGTAATGGCTGGCAGACAACATAGGGATTTGCTTTTTGACCGAGAGTAGAGGCAGCCTAGTCGTTTATGGGAGCAAGACAAGCTTTGCTGCACTATACACATGTTTCAATGCGGTACTGATTATCTTTCCCAAGGTGTTCATCAGACTGTTACTTCTGAAAGGGACTTCCACAGTTGCATCTACCGCAGGAGTAAATGTGCTTCATTTCCGAATGAAACGTTCTAGGAAATTGTCAACACGGAGCGTTTCCTACAACACTGTTTGTTCAACTTTTAGTATATCCTGGATGCATGTTTTTAACACTGCAAAACATTGTACGTGCTAGTGACCATTTGTATGCAACAGGAGCAAAACTCTTGAAGTTCACGTACTGTCCTGTCCATAGTGGTTTACAGTACACTGAACGTTCGATAGGTCCGCCTAAACGACGTCTAACCAGAATGTCCAAGAAGAACAAACTGATCTCAACTTCATATGCTGCCATGTCTGGTAGAAATTCAAACTCGAACTGATAGACTAGCTTCATGTAAGTGCACCCAGCATTATCAACTGTCGCTACTTTCAACATGTTTCTGTATTCCGCTCGCACCATTCGCAATCTTTGCGTTTATCAGTATCTCACAGATTTGTGTATGGCAGTTGAAACCGCAGAACATTGCAGTATGCTTCTACTTTTTCCTTTGATAGGTGTACATGTTTGCTATGCTACAACCTTTGGAATAAGTAGCGGCTGGCTGTTCAGAGTGCGTGAAACGCTCTCGTCCAGCGAGATGGTTTGAAGTTGACACCTTAAACTTTCACGTGCATGGGCTTTTCTGGTATGTCGTATGATATATAACCCTGTGCTTAGGTTCAGAAAGAAGGCCACAAATCAGAGCTAATTTCTATTTCTAATGGGAAAACGATCATCCATCAGTGATAAAGCGAACACTGTTGAGAAGCCTCCAGAACTGTGTTACAAAGAGCTCGGTGACCCGACACAGATTAGTATCATAGGTTTATTGTGCTAAATAACATCGACTACAGGCAGGGGCAAAAGCTGAGGACTGTCGCACCTTGTGTGACGTCTGTTCGGTGTCATATACCTTCGGAACTTTGCTGACAACCATATGCTCCACCATTTATACAGACCGCCTAGGGACTCGTGTGTTACCTGGCCATTTCGGCAGTAACATTCTATTCACAATTTAATCACATGGGTCGAATGCGGGTGATTTTTGTACTAGCATTTTCCATAGAAAGTTCCTCCTTCAGGCCGTCCTCAAACGTCTACTACACGCTGAACAGTGAACGAGGTTGAAGAATAAGCATGGAGTTACACTGCGTTGCGGTTATTAATCTGTTTCCAAACAACGACTGAAGTGCAATCTCAAAGGTTTTATTGTCTAACTCGCTAATTAATTGTGTAGCTAGCCCACTTGTGAAAATTCTCGGGTTGCTGAAAGCATTTTTCGTGGACATTGACGTACATCTAGATATGCGGCAAACATATGCTGTCTGTCGCCGCAGTACGCAGAACTCAACATACGTGGCTGTCGAATGAACATGCTTATGGTGTTACTCACACATACACACCAGAACTATATCAGTTAAGTCATTACTTTGTGCATCTTTGCTCAAGTACTGCGATTACATGAATGACACGCTAGCAAACAATAACTAATTCTAATAAAGGAAGTTGTTGTACTTCAAAAATACATGACATTTTCGGCTCTTACTGTTTTAGCACAGTCAACGGCCACAAGTAAAAAAACACGGAAGTGAAGTGCTTGGTCGTTCAAGGGTCCAAATGTTTTGTCTGTTCTATTTTTCAAAAGTAACAATCTAATGCTTTATAAAAACTGCAAATTTACTTGTTTTCAACTTGTTTTTTGCACTACTTCTGAACGGTCCCGACGGTATTTGCCATAAAAAGTTTCACACTCAGATACCTAGCACTTTTACGACTGTCCGATAAGTGTGATATTCTAGGATTCGGAGCGTAATACTCGTATGGTTTCGACAATCGGGTAAGTGGTAACAGCCAGCCGGTAGCACGGAGTGGGCTTTGAACGACTGGCTTGAATCAGTCAATTCGAGTTTAACCGTTGCTCAATTAGTACAGCACTTGCCGCGTCTCTTTAGACCGTTTTTTCCACCGACTCGAATAAGGCCGAAGTTCAGTGTTTCCACGATGAAGCATATTGTATGTCATCTTCGAACCCGGAATGAAAACATTTGATCGCCTTTTTACCAAGCAAATAACAATACAAATGTGAAACTCCCGAGATCCTGGCTTGGTTTTTTAACTAACCGGGTAGAGGGTGTGCTGCGTTTCGACATGCTGTTCCTGTCACCAGCTAAAACCCAGCTAAGGTTCTGATTCTGAACAATTGAGTCCCACCTAAAAGAGTGTATTCCTTTGAAGATCGTGCCCAACAGAACACCCTCTGTTACAGGTCAATCTGTCATCTCAACTCTCCTCTGTTCTCTTTCACTTTTTCGGCAGACCAGTAATTTGCTAGTCTTCTCATTCTCATTACAATAGCTTGTTAAACCAAATTACACTATGAATTGAATAGCAGTTGGCTACTGCTATCAAATACGTTAGTGAAGGCTATCTGCTCACGAGTGACCGGTTTCCCGTTTGAAACTATTTAATTTACGTTTGCTAAATCCCTGACCAGTAAACACTACTCATTATTTTGTTGGGCAGGTCCATTAATTATGTGAGTTAAACTTGACAGGAAATTCCAACTGTGAGGTCACCTGCTGAAATTAACAAGAAATACATTGAGTCTTCGTTTGAAGTGATCGGGCGACCTCACTGTACCTCACAGGCCAAAATGGCTGAGCCTCTAGACTTGGTAATTCACCCTGACCAAATATAAGATCAGAAGGATAACGGTTAATGCACCATCTCAGAAGAACATGAATCGAAGTACGGATCCCGGTTTCGAAAAGAGCTTATCTCTATCGAACTGCGTGACGGCAGTAATCGGCTACTGATGATTTATGAGTTACGCTGTCTACCCTAATCGCTAGGGCACTCAGGCTAGGAGGTTACTGACCGTATACATAAAAAAAGTTAACAAATCGTCAACTCGTGATCAAACTGTGACGACTAACTTGAGCTGATCTGAGCACTTCAACCCTAAGCTGTCAGTAAATATGCATGAAAACGAAAGTGTTCGGCCTTTGTTTGTGATTGGCACATTCTCATGTATACCACATTCATTCTTAGTCATCATCATCATCATCATAACAGTCATGAGCCTGACCAAAAGGTACTGTGGCTCGGGCCGCCGCTCACCTCAACAGTGACGTAGAATATCCTAGAAGAAAACGTTACTGAGGAGGCTGAAAATTATTGAGAGAAGACTAACAGGAAGAATTAGAAATGGTATGGATACAGGTCCGCCATTGACTGCGACACACCGCCATCTCGGATAGCGTCTCTAACCAGCGGTTTGAATGATCACGAGGACCCCATTCAGGCAGGCGACACCTACCCATTTTGCTCAATGGAGCAGTCAGGGCCTTCATATTTCGTTCCCATGTTGTTGCTTGACCACCACGTGGTTTGACCCAACTGTTGGTGGCCTCAGCATATAATGCCCGGTAGGGTAAACGATCAGATGACATACGGAGTACGTGACCCAACCATCGCAAGCTGTGCAACGTAATTAGCTGACCAACTGGTCCTGCCTCCCGAGTGTTCTGGAATACGCGCCGGCG
>JTDE01001287.1:116519-133710 GCA_014338405.1 Paragonimus skrjabini miyazakii
GTCAGTAGTGCGACATACAATCCTATGAGTATAACTGCTTTTCGTCTGACTGCTCCCCTTTGGCCGTCTGACAAGGTTGCACCTGGAAGGACCGGAGTCCTAGTCAGCATAGCCCGCCGGATCAAAACAGTACACAAGCCCGACCACCTCGCCAAGGTAGCAGTATAGGTCATTCTTAGATAACGGAACAGCCAGATTTGGGTCAATAAGTACAAGGTAGCAATTAATTTGGCGTTCTGTAAGAAAGACGTCTCCATTTTGTTAACATCAATTGAGCTTCTTCCGGGAATTTGAAAGCCGATTGTCAAATGTGTTTAGGTAACTTTACTAAACTCCTCTCATATGAATAGAATTGTCCAACAAATGCACAAACCTTAAGAAGGTTTTGCATTATGCAACTGCTCCTAATTACGACCAGGAAAAGATTTAGGTCATACGGGAATGTCCGAATGAACCATTCTCCCCAACTACCTGTTTGCTTATCATGATATGATTGTACCGAAATAATGCATACATGCTGCAGTCATTTTATCCATTCAGTGTGATCAGTCATACATCTGACTGCCAACCATTGTGTAGATCATTATTTTCTTCAGAAACTCCAGATGGTTGATGGCTAGTGTGTTTGTTTACCTCGTACCCATCTAATATCTAGTACTAGGTAGAACAAACATTGAAATATTGTCTGCATAAACAAACCCATCCCTGAGGGTTCCTTATAGCGGTCATTCTGGGAATAAGTGGGTTCTTATCTTCTCGATAAGTCGGTTTTTATCAGCAAACACAGACGACAGAAAACCTCATTTTTCTGTAGGTTCTTTAAATATTATCATTTCCACCGAAAGCTATCTGTTCATTGAGGAATGGTAAACAAACCTTAAAGGTCAGGCTAGTGTCAGTTAATGAGACCACGCTTACCCATAAATGTATTCGAGATATATCTAAACACATGCTTTATTATATATGGAAGTAATAAACAGTCATTGAACTTTGAAGGGGGAGGGGAGGGGTTATCTACCATCCAACTGCTACACGACAGAGTAATTAATTTTAGATGAGACCCAACGGCTGGATTCGAACCAGCGACAGGAACACCATGCCTCTACGCAGCAAGAGCTCTACCAGCTGAGCTACGAAGCCACGCCAGGAGCTCGGAAATTTCACATTTGGACTTGGTTACCCACCCGTCTCACTGTCTCATATGGAATCCACCAAATGATCCAGGGGATCCACTGCCCCGGCAGGATTTCTCGAACATTGGGACGGGTGAATAACCGAGTCCAGATGCGAAATTCCCGAGCTCCTGACGTGGCTTCGAAGCTCAGCTTGTAGAGCTCCTGCTGCGTTGAGGCATGGTGTTTCTGTCGATGGTTCGAATCCAACCGAAGCCCTGACTTTTCACAGTTGAGTCTCATCTAAAACCATAAATCTGCCACACTACACGTTAGTAATACAAAGTAATTAATGCATAAATAACAACATACTAAACGTTGTTTTTTTTCTCGTGCGTAAAGCGTCTGCTATTTTCTATAAATTATTCACAAGCAGTCGCTATTAGTTTACACGCCAATGACGGCAACAAAGAGCTATATATCCTAGATTTATACGGAACGGTGGAGCGCAGAGGAGGAAACATGTAAGCTTTTGTGAACAGAGTTGTTACGATTATGACAAAAAGTCAACAAAAACAGTTCCTTCTAGATACGTAACATAAGGATTAACATCAGCTTCAGTAAAACGTAGACTGAAACGTGACTGAAATTGAATACAATCCGCTGAATTTGGTTGGCAGGAAAGGTTTTGCTTACGTCCACAGAATGTGGTCTACGAAAGGCGATGTGCAATCTTATCCTGCTTTGTATAACAGTTTGTTTGGACCATGTCAGGATGTGCCCCGTAATCCTGGCATTCAGTCCTGTCCACACAGGAACTAAACTGTTATATCGACATTATCAGGAAATGCTAGGCTGCAGTGATTAACACATCTATGGTTCTACACATGGTGTTAAAATCGGAAGCGTCCTAGAGAGCAATCTTTTAAGACATACTTTGTAAGTTCGGTCGATGGAAGTAACAAGACGCCACTAAAGTAGGCGATACAAAAAATTTCCAGCATGTGACTGTTGAGGGAATGCAAGCATTTTGAAGACTGGTTACAATCAGATTTCGCCTGCGTTTTTAAATTTGAAACTTAATTGGCACGGCTACCAACCTGTCATAGTGTATTCTTCAACACACGTAACTTCTCCTGGTGAGAGTCCTCGGTTTAAATGTTAGTTGCTCGATCAAATAGTGTTAACAGTCAATTTTGCCTGCATGACTTGATGGTTTGGTGTTTCAGGGTATTCCATCGGATTTCCTAACACTCAAAACACGAACGGGTCATGCGTGCACACTAGTGATGTTCATATTATGAAGTGCGAAGGGCGAGGAAGTTGTGGTACACCACGTTCGTACATACAACAATCCCGTAAAAAAGGCAACGAAAAGAGCTTGTGTTTGAGCGCGACTGATAAAAGTAGACGTAACCTACTTGCACTAAGACGTAACATTCTTGAGCTTACTGCCGATGGTTCATATCTAATTGCTTAACCCCTATGGTACAAACATGTTTACAAACTAAGCTATTCTGTTAAATGTCGACATGTCCCATTGCACAAAATACTGTCAAACTGTAATTAATCGTTACATACAATAACCAGATGATTATTATTGCATTCTTCCCAGTACATAAGTATTGTTTGTCAAATTATTACAACAATGCAGACACTGATAATATGTGTGAATGGAAGACGATGCAGCGACTAACTGATGCAGTTGAAAGAACAAGTAAAACTACTGAGCTTCCCGTGTTGCTTAGTAGCCCAGCTGATAGAGCACTTGCCGCGTTTAGCCCCGCCGTTTCCGTCGTTGGTTCAAACAGAGACCAAGTCCAGATTTTCCACCTTTGTCATCTAAAATGCCCTGCGAAAAATGTGTTATTGAGTATGCACTTCATCCCTGGTATCAACAACTTTTGTAGAAAAGGTGTACATTTATGGAAAATAGTTCGCAAAAAGAGGTCATCTTTTACCAGTTTTGACGGAGACTTTCTGAGTGATCAACTTTGACGTGGCTATTACCAATACAACACTTTATGTCAGGTTTGCTTCTGACTCAAGTTAGTATGCGTCGTTGTTGGCTCCATGAAGACTGAGGGTTACCGTCCGAAATTCAGGCATTTTAGACCATGTATGATAAAAGTTGTTAATGACTGTAGGATTCGATATATACAACCTATCATCGTGAGCTAAAGAGCTCGGTATACCTTCTCTTAATTTATGTGGCCCAAGCGTCAACCTAGTCTTTGTCGCACCCTGTACTGTCCGGATTTGGCTAACGTGCTGCCGCCACGCTACCTCATTTAACCTGAGCACCGAGATGACCAAACATATATTTGACATTACGAACCGTTAGAATTTGTGGCGGTATAAATACTAGATACAATCCGTATGCGACCGTCCTGGTTTTTCACGACATTCTCTCTAGTATCGAACTGATAGCAGACATTTTGAAACAAACGGTCAAATCTTGTTGAAAAATAGTTGAGTTTCACTTCAGTAGGTTGAGGATAACAAAATGGAAGTTGCATATAAATAGAGAACAACGGCACGCGTTATCAATGATGCTATATAAATGCTGAATATTATTAGCTTTCAAAACAAGAAGCCTTGCTTCATAACACAACTAGAGTAACGAATTAGTGTCTTCGCAGTCAGTGTATAGTAGGCGATAGTCAAGGTCTGCGACTGCGGTGGATGAAGAAGAACACCGTTCCGCCTGGCCAGGAACGCAAGCAGTATTGCCTGTTATGGGTTAAACAGTATGCTTCCTGAACTCATCAGTGACACCTTATTTGCATATGTGCTGAAAAAGTACCCAGGCAGGGCGGACTCCTTCAGTGAAGATATTACTAGCAAGATCTGTGGAATTATGAGTATCTAGCTATTGAATTTAGCGAACAGGTCATAGTGTACAAAAATTAAGTTGATAACTCGAGTGACAACGATAAACTACTTTCTGCTTAACATAACTTCCAAGGTTATTCAGTGTACTACGAGGATTCAGCTAATTTTTCTATAAGCTGGGGTTTTAACCTATTCAGAGTTCAACATCAGTCACAGTCTACGGAAAACCTCAGATACGTTGAATCAGTAAATATACACTGGTACTGTGGCGTACAACGTGACGGTCTCGCAAGGGATCTGGGGTCATTATCCTAGACAAATATGCATATGTACAGAAAATGTTGTCAATATTGGATTACCAAACAAAGTTTCAGCGAATAGAGAAGAGGGATAACATCACTGAAATAGAGGATCGCATTGGACGACATCTTCAGCTGCTCTTACAGTTAAGGGTTAATGATGAAGTAACATATATATCTCGCAAGTCGTGTGGATCGTCAACACCCCAGCTTTACGGCCAACTAAAGAAGCATAAGCCTGGGACGTCGCTTAGGACAATTTTGGCAGTGAGAAACTCCTCTTGCCATCAGTTGGCACGCTGGGTAGCCGCTGCTTTAACGCCATTAAGACAAAAATTTCAGGTACACTCCATCACGGATTCTTTTAATTTGGTCAGTGGCTTGAACAAAACCAATCTTGCTAACGAACTGATGTGCTCTATAGACGTTCAGTCACTGTTCACAAATGTTCCGTTACACGAGACGATTGACTATATGTTTGAGCTCGTTGAAATGAGTCACACTTCGTTACCACTTCAGACTGACATATTGAGGGAAACTTTGCTACTCTGTACCGAGAATGTCAGTTTTTGCTTTCTCGAGCAGTCCTACCGTCAAATAGACGGAGTAGCCATGGGAAGTCCACTGGGTCCCATCTTAGCGAACTTTTCATGATAAAAACTGAACAACAGCTAGCTACGGGGATAGGAAATTTGTCATATTGTAAGCGTCACGTCGACGACACATTGATATTCAGTCGATCTAAACAGGTGATAGATAACCTGGTCTAACACCTGAATAGTTGTCACACTAACTTGAGGGTTACTTGGGAATTTGAGGTCAACAGCCGTCTGCCATTTCTAGATATACTCATAAGTCGTCGAGATGATGGCTCGGTTAAGAGAACTGCCTGTAGGAAATCCACGTGGTCCGGTCAATACTTAAACTTCCGCAGCTTCACACCGGTCCAACATAAACGAACACTAGTGAATACGCTTTTTGTACGGGCAAGGTGAATCTGTACACATGACAGTCTTTCGGAAGAAGTAGATCTGATTACTTCTGTCCTCCAATCAAATGGTTGCCACAGAAGGTTCATAGATAGGCACAGTAGACAAAATGTACCATCCGAGGAGATGGTCATTGTAGAGAAAAAGCAGGTCTACACAGAGCTGCCTTTTGGGGTTGATTATATCATGCACCAAACAACACAACGGTTGAGGAATTCGATTGAGCAAACTTTCAATGCAGCTGAACTCCGTGTTATTGCTCGGACTCAGAAGTTTCCGGTGCCTTCAGTCAAAGGAGGTCAGCCTATCGGTGCCACTTCACATTGTATTTACCAATTTGTATATAACTTCGGAGGAAGTTACATAGGCAGAACCGAGAGATGCCTGAGCTCCAGAATGAAGGAACCTCTACCTAAACGGGTGCAGAAGTCCGTTTTACCAAAAAACGGCAATGTTGTTGAAACGCGTAAACAGCCAGCTTACTCAGTTGCTAGACACGTCCTGACCACCGGTCACGTTATCGATCCATTTTGTGCATTCAGAGTCCTGTTACGTCATTCTAACCCAGGATTCTTACGGTTTGCCGAAGCAGTCACAATCAACCGACTCAAGCCAGCTCTCTGTGTTCAGAAACAACTGTTCGCGAACTTGACCCTTACCTGGACTTCATGGTCCATCCTAACCCGCTTATTGGTTATCCACCCCTCTAGTTGTTTGCTATAAAAAGCGCACCCGTGTTATTGTAAATTTGGTATTGACGAGTCTATACGTAATGCCTGCATCCAACCGTTTTCGTGGTTTAACTGCTTTGTTCAAACTGTTCAAGGGAACTAAAAAATCTGTTGTTAGAAGTTGAAGATGATCTCGAAATTTCACGACGAATGTAATTATCACCGATTTCGTGGTTGAAGGTTGGAACCATTCCGAATGAACCACTACATATAAAACTGCTTAAGTTGTTTGTCATCTAAATTTGCCAAACGTACTTTACACTGAACGGATAAGTGGGAGCAATTCGCGATGGCGAAAAACAGAAGCCGACAGAAATTAGAGCATGCTGTCCCGTGGAGAGATAAACGCAAATAATCCGTGTTTTGCTTGTAAAAGAAGAAACAATACAACAGTATAATTCAGGCTTCCTGAACAAAAGGCTGATTTTACATGCACTTTGACGTTTTGATTTTCCACGAACGGACAGGTATGTCAGCGATTTGTTGACAGTTTCTACAGGCTAATATTTCGTCAATTATGCGTTCAAACTCTTTGCATTATTAAACCACGGCTTCGGCAAAATCGCTGAATAAAAACATTAAAACGCACTTGCAGTCTGATGAGGTGCATCTGACACTTTCTGTGTGGAATATCTGAAACGTTTCATTTTATCTGCACCTGTTTTACGTACCCCGAATATTAAATCCCTGATACAGTTGTATAATTACATTCCGCATAGCTCATTTCGATGTTATTAACCTGCAAACAATTTCAACTTAAGTTTGTCCTGCACTTTTATAGTTACATGCCTGTTCATAGATTGTCTGGATTACCAGAAGACGTTAGTGTGTTAAGTAAACATCACCCACTGACTGCAATGAACATAACTCTCCATTATCCCCCACAATCGTCGCAAGGTACCTCACATCCCACACCATGTTATGTGGTCATACTGTTTCAGATGTAATAGGAAACATGACTGTAGAGCATGTTGATGCAGCATTCTTAATGCTGGTTGTAAGATTTTCTTTTTCCCAAGTTCAGTGGCAGATATTAGCGCAAATATGATACAGCTCAACGGATCGGATCGAGATCAATGAGTTGCAAACCTCAACGAAGAAGACAGGTGTCAGAAACCCGGCATGTTTATCATGAACTCACTCATACGGCATTCGAACACTTTTAACCGTGAATGTTTTTGAAACTGTGTCCAGGGTTATCAACAGAATAGTTAAAAATGCTTCCGTCATATATTGGTTTTAAATACTTGCGTATTGTCATCCTTCGTGCAAACTTTTGCTTTGAAAGCCCAGTTGTGTTGAGCACTTCCCTGTTATTTACTCTCATCTTTTTCACGTATGACAATTAGGTCAACAACAACAGAGTGTACCATATAACTTTACGGAACTAGGTAAAGGCAGTGAAACAAACCGAGCGAATGTTAGCAAATGTGGCCATCACAATTCCAGAATTTCCAAAGCTAGCTCAAGTTATTTGCACTGACAGTAAATTATCAACCAGAGTAACCGGTTTTCATGTTTCCAGATGGTAATTGCTGTCGTCGGAAGATTATATGACGACAAGCTTACAACAGTGGATCACTTAGCTTTTAACACTAAGTCCCTTCGAATGCTCGACGAAAATCGTTGCATGAAGCGGCCAGTTGAAAATGGAAGAATAACAGGGTGCCCAATAGTGACATAAATAACATAAATAGTATATGTGTACAGTATGTCCTAAAAGTTCCTTCCAAGGACTAGTGCCCACTTATATACATTGGTTAATGCGGAATGTTTCAGAGCAGGTGTGGTGTGGGCCGTACAGCCAAGTGGGGTGCATAGTTCCGTCTTATTTCACGTCGTTATTTGTGATATTGTGGCAAGGAATGACCACGATTCACGTTCCTTCACAGTTTTTCAGTCATCCCACGGGACACCGCTACGACATCGCACAGTCAATTTCTTGCTTAAAAACAAACAACGCAAGTTTTTTAAATGACTAATAATTAAGCATTTAACAACAATTTCTTGCCAATGCCCCCAAGTTTTATACCAGATACAAAGAATTATCTGGATCCCATGGACCAGCCACATAGTAGGTGCCAATTAATGCAGTTTACTTGGGAAAACCCAAACGAGTCAGTTTGTAATACGCCGTGAGCAAATTATTCACAAACAAATCAACACCAGGTTTGAATTAGTGGGTACATCAGATACGACGGTGGAAAACGATAGAAATGGAATCGTCACAATCAACGAAAAGAGTAATCAAATTCCCCACCGATTCCGGAAGACATCCAGAGCGAAATCAAGTATACCTTCGTTGAAAATATTAGCTCAACAAACTCTTATTCAACCACTGTATTCATCAGAACTTACCACAAGTTAAGGAAAACCTTTGGGACCTTCATATGAAATCGTTGTTAAAAGGCCAATCATCAGTTGGTTGAACAACGTTCTCGCAAACATTGCTCTGCAGATAATGATTAGACTTTTCAGTTTTGCGTATACTTATCCTGAAACATCGCACATAAGGCCGTTACTACTATTTCTCAAACAGTCAAAATCCGGTGAGTCTCCATTGTGCACCTTTAAGACATCAACCCATTTCCCGTGATAGCCGATACAGTGGAATTGTACGGGTGGAATAAAATGCCATCTCAGCCGCTTTTGTTGGTCGCTTTCTTAGTTGTGCACGCAGTATGTCTCTCAGACTGTGCAGGGCTTCTGATTCACCACCCGAGCATCTCAGCATCTTTATAGAACTACTTACTGTCTAATCTCCGTCGAACTGATTGTTTAACATTCAGACTAGTTTAGGCGTAAGTGACCATCTTTCCCCATAAATCGTGTAAACTTTGTACTCGGGTTTTAATAAACTGTAAGCCGTATTGTTATTTTATCACGCGACTAAGATTAGAAAGCTAACTGTTAGCTCAGAAAGCACAATTCAACAGTCTGCAAGAAACTCCGATTACAGTGACGTACAACCCAAGCACTCAACAAATTCAAACTTTTAGTCCCATTCTACAAACAGCCAGTTTATAAAATTTCCTCAGTAACAAGACTGTATGAGACCTTTTCTTCTCTACAAATAAGACACTGAAATTTTGATAACATAATAAACTGAAGTTGTAAGCTATGTTGAAATCAGCAAAACAAGGCTTTACATAGTTACTCAGGCGTAAATCTTTTGTTGTTTTATACAATAAAATGTTTAACCTTTTTTTATAACATCTAAAAATGGGGATACGATATACATCGGCGGTTTTTAGTGGTGGTGAACTAACTTTTTGTTGTGTTAGAGTGTACACAAACTTGAAAAATCATTGAACCGATTTCACTTTCTGATATTTTTGCACCAGTTAAAGCAACGTTTTACTCAGGTTTACTTTACAGACTATTTTTTGCAGGTTCTCACTTGCCTTAACTTCACTATTTGGAGACAGCTAAAGGACTCCGCCGAGTAGAAATTTCCATGCCCTAGAAAATTCGAACAGTTATTAAAAATTCGTGCCACTCAAAACTTCAACCGTTTAACAAGTAGGCGAAGCTGGGATATTTCTTCAGTGAGAATGCAAGAGCTTTATAAAGCAGTTGTGATCTAACTTACATCTGCCAGCGGTAAACAGTTGATATCGGATGTAACTTACTGATTGTCCGTCATTCCGTAGACGAACGTCTGCATCCACTGTCTTGCATCCACTGTTCGTTTTACGGTATGCAGAATAAGTTGCTAGTCAAAAGTTTCTTCCAATAGCTTATGTAATTTCGCTTTGAGGTAAACAAAACTTGGATCGGTCAGACTGAGTTTAGCAGCAAAATACAAAATATGCAAGATCAGATTATTGATCTGATCACATTTTGCACCAGATCTAACTTCTACCAGATTTAGTGACATAGGCACATTTTTTTAAAGAAATCAGTACAAATATATTTTAAGACGGTAAAAACACGAGTTTGTGTGATGTACACGGTAACATTTTTTACACCTTTAGAAGTGCACACTGCAACTAGTATTATGTGTAACAAACCCAAACAGGGAAACGAAATTGCACCCAGAAAAAATACCATACGGCTAGCGGCATCCGTTTCGTATTAGTCTGTCCGTGCCCGAAGATGGAGGTCGCCTGCGCATAACACTCACCACAAGTGGCTTGAACGTCATCACTTGTGGCTCCACTCATATACCACATATCCAGTGTGAACCCCAAGACATAAAACCATGAGGTGTGTGAATGGAGGCCTTTGTTATCCCACTGATCAATGCTGGTTAGTTAGATAGTTGGCCGGTAGGAAGGTAAAAGTTCATCTCCCGGAGTACACAGATAATGGGAGTTCTTTGGTAAGATCTAAGCCGTGGAATTAGATATTGAATGTAACACTGAAAGTAAATCAGTATAATAGCAAATATTAGTGCATTCCAGTTAGGGTGGATAAAATAAATAAAAATCTAAGGTTGCGTCGGAAACCAAACAAGACATTTATCAAACAGTGTACAAAGTTGGAGAAAAGAAGAGGTTGTAGAACAACACAGTCCAACTTTCTGAAAAGGACACCGAGTGATTTAGCAAACGACAGTGTCGTTAGTTGGTACAACGTATTTGTCGACTCTCTGTTGTCAGTTCAAAAGCAAGTCCTCCCAAGATCTAAAATCGAAATCACGACATGAAAAACCTATTGGAATAACGTGATGGTATCGCACCTCCTGGTCACCAGTACTTCCCTCACCTGTTTTCAGTTATCTAATTTAGCGGTTGCTTCGGGATTCGTTCATCGTTTATCTTACAGACTTGTCTAGCCATATAAGTTGACTTGATATCAACGTGGCTCCATTCTCGTCCGTGATCACTCGCCGGAGTACCTTAATATTTGGAACCATTTCAGACCACCAAATATTTGGGATACGTCTTAGACATTGCGGATAGATGCGGCTCACACAACGCAAATTCCATTAATATAATGCACAAGTTTCACTGCCTTGCAACAGCGTAGACAGCAGTAGACAAGTCACTTGGTTTTCATTTTCAAGCAGTGGTTCTTTCAGACACGTCTTTCATGACGTCAGAAAGCTGCATTGCATGTTTGTAGCTCACATTTCCTAGAGGCATCAGACAACAGTTTTTCTCAGGTAGCAAGAGTCTATGTAGCTATCCATAATTTCATCATCGATAAAAATTCCAGGTGTAGCCACAGCACCTCCGCCCGGAAAAGGTTGAAGGAAATAAAACGTCTTCCCAGTGTTGATACCCAGACCCGATTTGAACGCCGCGTCAGCGGAAGCTATAACTACTCGCTGTTCATCCTCCTTGTATACATACATCGAGCTACCTTCCGCAAAGAACAGAATACGCAATACCAAATTGTACAGACGGCTCGTTGGGTCAAAATTTCAGATATTCAGCAGGCAGCCACCTGTGTGGCACTCAAGTTCAACACTGCTTTAAAAGTTCTGAAGAGCAGCCGTTGGCACTGCGGACAAGTGTAAACTAAACAGCGCCGGATAAAAAAAACAGCCCTTTTTCATGCCAGTGACAAGGCCAAAATCATCAGGGTTTGGTCCACATGATGGTACTTTCCCCTTTCATACCCACGTGTGACATTCTAAATGAATCAACGGACCTACATGGATAGTGAAAGATAACAAACACTGTTCACAAAGCACCATGACTCCAGAAGTCAACAGCCTTGATGAAATCCACAAATAGGTCGTACAATGGCTGGTCGCGTTCATGGCACTGCCTTCGAATTCACCGAGCACCGAATACCATGTTGAGCGAAATGCAACTCGTTTAAAATGCACACTGCTCCTCAGGAACATGGGTCCTCGAAACTTTCGCCTTGGGTCAGTTCGGCAGGTTTCTTGCTAAGAGCTTTTTGGCGAAGCTTAGCAGCCTGATGCAACGATAAGTGTCTGTTTTTTGCTCGCTATCCTTATCTTCAAAAAATGGTAAGATCAGGGCCTACTGGAACCTCAGACGACGTGAACAAACCTAAGCTGGGGTGCCACGCTTTGAACGCTCCCTGGCAACCCGTGTTCATCTGAAACCTTTCCGTTTCAGTGTTGTACAGGAGCTCTTTGTACCTCTGCTAAATCTAAGTACACATGACGCTTCGACATCTAGTTGGGATAGGTCACTCACGGTCACTCCATTAACGATATCCGGCTGGTTTATTGGACTTCCAAACTCCCTACGCCCGACTTTCTTGTTGTCCTCTGGTTGAGGTTGGGGTCTCCGCCGATCAGTATCTTGGTAGACTAGACGGACGGGTCGACAATTGCCCTAAGAGGATTACAGAACTCTTTTTATTGTCGGCCGTCATTAACTCGTCTCGCTTTTCCAAGCAAACCCATCCGGCGAGCTGACGGCGAATACTTCGAAAAGTTGTAGTTTTATCCTTAATGCTTCAGTGTATTGTGAAAGCGGCAAACGTTCATTCTGTCCTCGTATTAGGTTCGATAAAATTGCCTTGTTGTTGTCAAATCATTCCAAGGTATTTCAAGTGCTGGCTTGCAAACATGAATAAAAGTTCGGATCTGTATTACCTTCAGCCCCGCACATCATTCGCGTGACAGTCACATAGCGAGTGTCGCGTAAAAGGTAACCAAGTGAATGGTGATGACCACTTCGTAGGTGAACCCATGTCATGCTACTTCTTGCATTATGGTGGACTCGGGTGTTTGTGACAACCAGCTGGTGACTGACAAACATCCGAAGCAGGCGGTCACTGTTTGCATTGACTGCGGCAATTCCGTGGGGCCCGAGAACTTCCGGCCAAGCTGTTGAGTCGTTTCCAACTCATGCACTCAAGCCACCCACAAAAAGCAGCCGGTAGCTCAGCGGTGGTGACAAACTGCTGAACCATGTACTCTAAAGACTGTAGCAGATCTATCTCAACTGATTCGCTTGCGCTTGGACATGGTTCGAAGCATAATTCCATGTGACTCGCCTGTTGTCAAAGAGTTGATGCAGTCACTGTGCTGCGGAACACCTTCTGTCGCATAGCTTACTCAGTAGTGTCCAGCACCCTCTTCCCGGAGCTTAATTTAGTTTGCAAGCCCTGTCTTGCTCAAGTATAGAACATGGATTCGGATGCAGCCCAGTCCCAGTGCGATCACTGTAGTGCAGCGTTTCAGGCGCCCAACAGTGTGTCGATCCAGTAGCGTACGTACATTCCAAATCGCGACAGACAACGTCTTGCTTCTACGGGTGTGTCTCAGATTGACAGGTGGACCCTAAGACTGAGTCTCTGACTCGACAACTTGACCTGTTGGACAAAAGAAAGCAAGGTAGCCTTTGACTTAGAAGCCCGATCCTCGAGGGATTGCCTAGTGGAACCTTACCTGGAGCTTGTGGCTAATAAATCTGACTCACTTGGCACTGAGAGGCTAACCCAACCCGAGGTTCTTATTAATTACCGCTTCGGAGAAATAGATTTGTTGTAAGCTACACCAAGATTCTGAAACATTTTTCGACGGTGCTGGATAATGTACCGGCGGTCGCGGCCCATCGCTGGGTGGCTGGATTGGTGTTTGTTCAGGGGTGTCCCTTTCAAACCCTTCTTTCCGTATGCGGAGGACAGAAGTGCTTAACTGCTTTTTGTTTGACTTCTTCCCTTTGACCTACCTGACAGGAGTGAGCCTGAAAGGATCGAAATCCTAGTCATCATAGCCCTCCGGTTCAAAACAACCGACAAGCTTGGTTACCACTCCAAGACAGCAGGAAAGGACAGAGGAAACAATACGTACGTACTGATGCAAATGCAACAGGCTAGTTCGAATTAGATGCCATGATACAGCTAGATTAGTATCCAAATAATGTTCCTCACAGAGTGTATATTGTAGTCTTTCTGCAATTAGGGTGTTTGGAAAACGCAGCAACTACTTACGGCCAGTTAAAAAGACGATCCGAAAGGCGTCCATAGCGTTGGCTCTGTGTTTTGCATTAAAAAGCGGTTGCGAGCTCAATGAGGTTGCCATATGGTTCTGCAGTAACTGGGTAAAGAGCGTGGTACTTTGACTTGCCAGGTGTTCAGCCCCATTTGGAATATGCCCAGTAGTCTATAGCATACTGGCTTCTGTGCTCTGTCAAAGTAGGTGACCGTACCTTGACGTCTGATAGGTTGAGAACACTAATCAAAACAGCGATTTTTCTACCCTGAAGAAGTTTATACCAGAGAAGAATTCTCCCAGAAATATTGTAAATAAAGTTTGCTGTTAACCTGCGCATGACGTTTCAACAAAAACATAAAATTTACCATACAAATCATAAACTATTCATCTACATCGGTAAAATCATCAAGGCTGTTTGTAGTTAATACCTAGTTTCAAAGTCGGTGAAGCCATTTATCTCAAGTTCAACGGAATTCATATTTTAGTGCCAATTTTTGGAACACTTACTGGAACCATTCAGAAACTCAGTCTGCCTTAAGCTTCTGGATAACCGTTATTTCAGCAAACAATCAATATTTTATGGGTCCTTGCGCTTGATAACTGGACCACCACTTAACTGAACAGTACCTCAAAAAACACAGCAAATTAGTCGCGATGCTTTCCCAGAATCAAACGACGCTCGGTAATATAATGGTTGCTTGACCGAACCGGAGTCCTGAGGGTTATGTCTGTTGAATTCAAATGCAAATGGAACTAGTCGGATAGGGTATTTGTGTGGTGGTACAGTAAAATGCGCGAGCACCATTTTAAACTTAGACCGCTGCGAGCCGAACAACTGAAAACCGATAGCGAGTTCTTGACGCACGACAAAACCTAAGCAAAAGTGATACTTCTATCGCAACCACCATATTTATTAGTTTAGACTGTAACTGTTCCGTTCCCGTAAAGTTTCCAGGCAGCTTCTTTAGATTTGCGTTTTGCTCTTGTTGGAGCCCGTCAGTAAAACATAGGCTTGCCACGTCAGGGGCTAGAACTCCGAGTTAATCACTGCTTCACTGACGCCACGTTTGACACGACTGAAGTGATATGAATTAACATATGCACACATTCATCCAAATTCACTTGTCAGCAGTGTCCAAATTGCCCGATTGCAATGTTCAACTACTGACAACCAAACCTCTTACCACCTACCAGTGTTGTAGAATGTAGAATCTTGCGATCACTCTACCAAGTTATAAGCGGTGTCGTAGCAAAACCGGTAGAACGCACGTTGTGTCGGGACACGGTGCCTCTTCTGCTCTTTGGAATACAGCCGAAGAGCAGTTGTTTTCAAAACTAGAGCTATTCAAGTCATTTGTTGACACCGTTGGTTCATCAAAACTTTCATGTATGCCCACCTGGGAGATACATTATTGGACCAGTAGGGTTTCCAGTGAGACTGGAATGTCACATCTGTTGAACTTTTGTATGAGAGAAAATTGTAATTCCTTTTTACTAATTAGGATTAGGATAAAAATATCTTTAGATTTGACAGACATTGCGTATTACGAGGTGTATTTCGCCCATAAATTGTAACACAGTATTTCAAGGAACAAAAATTCGGTCATTTCTTTAAGTGCCAAAATCACTTGTCTACATAGACAACCATAAAAACATTATTAGAAAATAGGACAAAGCAAATTTGGAAACATCCACCACCACCACGTTACTAATGTAGTCCACGTAGAGGCATGCTCGACTTTCTCCACACATGGATACGGCGTACTGTGACGAGCATGAGTGGTCTCGGTATTGATTAACTAAGGCCTCAGGTTTCAATTACATCATTTAGATCAATCAAAGCGTGACTCAAACAGCACTGACCTCAGATAGCCACAAAAGGCCTTAACGATGTGAGTGGTATGCGGCAACTGGTAAGATAACAAAAACATCTAATTTTGCCATCCAACATTTGATAACCGACAGTTTCAATTATGAGTTTCTTTCATGTCTTGCGCTAGTGCAGAACACTGTATGTAACAACCAGTGATAAACACCGGCATTTTCTTTTACAAGATTAACTTTACGATTTCTGGACTCTTAGGTCGACATCAGTTGTTACCGGGTTGCGTAAGATTAAATGTCCGTATTCTTATCGACAGTCTGGTTGTCACTGAGGCTCACCCCAGAAGTTCTCTTATCGCAGAAAAAATCCAACAAAACTGACTAATTATGAAGGAAATGTAAATCCACCACACCTTTGTTGAACGGTGCTCTTTAAAGTCAGTGGTGCTGACTTGCATGGTATTTTCAACTATCGGTATGTTTACAAGTTTGGCAAACGAATGTCGGCCGTCATCTATCAGTTTCCGTCCACTGAAATGAAGTGATTTCATCAGATTCGTCTCAGTTAGTTCAACGAACGCAGGTTATCAAACTGTATCGCAGTCATAAAATGTCACACTATCATCGTAGATTCGGCCATCGTAGCAGTGAAATCTAATGGAGCCTGTCAAACCACATGTTAACTCGAGAATGCCCAAACTTTGACGGCGTGTACCGAGTGAAGTTTACCTGACCATAAAGTTCTAAGAGTGGTCTATCAGTACATAAATGCTCCAATGATGTAACATGTTTCTTCGAATTGTGAGTAATCCCGGTTGTCACATCTTGAATAGGCTCTGATGGGTACTTACGATTATTACGTAGCAGGTCAGACAAGTTACACCTGACTTCATAAGATCAAAAGCAATCATGTCGTGACTGTCTCACGCCAGTTTCATGATAGTCGAAAATACATTATCATACATACTACTAAAATCGTGCAATCAGTATGCGGTTTAAAATGTTCATAACGTTTTCAGAGTATGAAATTGCGGAAAACAGTATAAATTTAGTTTATTAGCTGACCTTCTGATACCGGTTTGTGCTTTTACTAGCTGTCTGACTTTGACATAAATAAAATGTGGCCAATTTGAAATGAAGTCATAACAACATTCCAACCACATCAAAGCACCCTCTAACCATTACGTATTGTTAGCTAATATGTATCAGCACAACGCAAGTATTATAGACTTGTTGAGACTTGAAAATGGGAAAGTACCTTCGTAAAAAAGATGGGTAAAGTTAGTACAGCACGTGAGCCCCCAAGATAACGCACTAACAGTTAACCACCCTCCGTCACGTGTTGGTAGTTAATGTGTACTACTGCAGCGCAAACATTAAATATTTAAAACACTGCGTTCCCTTGATCCAATTCACCAATAACGATAGAAGACATACGTCGCGAGATGTCCAACCGAAATGTTCTGTCTCACATGTAATCTATCAGTTCACTTGCAGTTGCGGTGACGTCTATATCGGCAGAACAGAT
>JTDE01001288.1:69588-93582 GCA_014338405.1 Paragonimus skrjabini miyazakii
TCTTTCTTCGAATAACTCCACTTGATGACCCCCACTCCCGTCTTCACACACTTGCTAGGGACTTACCTCATTTTCCACTCGCGATGGAAGTCATAGACACAGTGATAGTGCGTTAAATACTAAGATTCCTCTGACTGGAAGATACAAGCCCCTACTCGCTCCCGAACATCCTTTAAGCTTGCCATCTTCAATGTTCGAACACATGTAGAAAGATCAGCAGGCAGCTCTTGTACCTACTTTAGTAACCCTCGCCATCGAAATCTGTTGTTTTGGTGCAACTCGGCTTCAGGATTGTAATTCAGTGATGCACCTCCCATCTCCGTCAGCCGCTTCACCACACGCTTGTCTGGAGACTGCGGCTCGAGCCAGTAGTCAAATCGATGTTCGAATTACGCTAAGTGCATTCGTAGAGAAGGCACTGCTTGATTGAATACCCGTTGACGGCCGACTTTGCACTGTCAGATTCGAAAGTTTGGTTACAGCATCGACAGGCGCCCATCATAAACACTGTCTGTTTGCTGTTGCTGTATACACCCCCACAGACTGTAATCCAGACGCAGTCGTAGATGATTTTTACCACCAGCCCACTAATCTTCTGCACACCGCATGGCACACGGACATTTTATTACTGGCTGTAGACTTGAACGCTCAAGTAGGCAGGCTAGGCGCTGACGAGCGTGAATTAGATGGCCCACACTCTTACTGTATTCGTCGCATAGACAACGATGAACATTTGTTGCAGCTCTGTGGTGATAATGGAGTGTTTCTGGAAAGTACTAACTGTCGACGTTCTAGGCATCAGTGCGTCACCTGGAGGCATCCATCGCCGAGTCAGCTGTGGACACAGATTGGCTACATGGCCATCAGCTATCGGTCGCGCGGCTGTTTCCAAGATTGCAAGTCATTCTGAAGCACGTACGTGGATTCCGATTATGCACTGTTATGTGCCAGGTTCGCTTTGCGTTTTGGTAGGAGGCCACCTCATCGTCAACCACAAATTGGCGCATGTAAACTAGAAGGGTCACAGGCACTTGACGCTTACCAATGTGCACTTGTTTCTAGTCTTGGTTCCCATCTACCAGACGACTTTGGAGCACATTAGACACTTATACGGCTTGCCATGTAACAAGTGCAGCACTGTCTCGTGTGGTATCGCTTCTGGTTCAACTGTTAACCGCTGAGTCTTTATGTGATCACTGAAACTTCTCGACGCTCGCCAGACTATTCCATAAAGCGGCGAGTACAGGTCGGCCCGTAAGGTTACTCGCCTGGAGCTCCGGAAGCAACCACGAGAGCACCACGAAGCCTGGTGAACACAAAGCGTTATCGAGATGGAACATGCCGCTGCTTCCTGGAGCTCTAGGAAGCTTTTCTTTCTTATCCGAGCAACTGATAGAATGAAGCCAGGTGTGAGCGAGGTAATCTTCGAAGCCGGTGGTGAGCTTCTTCGTAACCTGTAACGACACTTAGGACGCTAGACTGAGCATTTCCAACAAAAGTTCAACTGGCCACTTACGTCGTTGACTACGCTTTTAGGTTCTGCCTGTGTTTATTGGTTTGTTGACTTTTCTTCATCCTTGGAAACAAAAGTCTCTCTCTCGAGATCAAGTTTCTGAAACGTCACAAGGCACCCGACTCAGATGAACACCCTCTTACCCTTTTTGTGGATGGAGGTCCAGCCTTAATTAAAGAGCTGACAGGTCTGCTCCGTAAACTCTGGACCAGTGAAGTTCTAATTGACTGGCGTTTGGCTAACGTTGTCCCCATTTCCAAAAATGGCTCATACACTTCGTATGCAAATCATCTGGGGATTAGTCTGATTCCCATTACGTCAAAATTGTTCACATCCATTTTACTTCGTAGACTAAGCGAAATGCACGAGAAACATCCGTGAGATGCAAGTTAGGTATTGTCCTGGTTGTGGCTGCATCCATCATATCTTCACGCTTCGCTAACTGCTTAAACTCCACCATTCCTATAGAAGACCAACAGTTATTGTTTTCCTGGACATCAGAGGGGCATTCTATTCGATTGACAGAACTGCACTCCGGGACTGTACCAAAAATGGGTGTACCTGAGAAGTACGTAAACATCCTGAAATCAATTTACTGTCATGTTTCGGGCAGGGTTAAGGCGTATGGCAGCGTATCGCCGACTTTCAACATCTCAAGCGGATGCGACAAGGTTGTTCAGCCTTCGTCTTCCCATTCAACTTCGCAGTAGATGAGACCCTGGAGTATGTCCTGACAAATTGCGAATATGATAATGTGAAATTGCTTCCAGGCACTTCGAAATATAGAGTATGCATACGACATCGCTCTAATCTACGAGGACTGACAGAAAGCCCAAAATACCTTGGACTGATTAGAAGCCTCAGTTCGGTGTGACCTTTGCACCTGCTAAGTGCACGGCGCTGTTGCAAGTTTGGCAGGCCTATGCGCCTGTCCACACTATTGGTAGCGAGCCGTTGAAATTAGTAGAGAAGTTGTGTTTCTTGGGAGCTGTATCAGCACTGCTGGGATGTCTAACAAGATCACAAATCGCTAGGAAAGGCTCAGATGGCGTTCGCCAAATTACGCCATCTGTTTCAGCATGATCTCAATCTGCGAAAATTGGAGTGTATAATGTCACAGCAAGAGCATTCCTATTGTACGGCTCTGCAATCCGGTCGGTTCGTGCGGAGGATGTTCATAGAGTGTCCGTTTTTGACCATCAGTGTCTCCAAATTACCTGCGGCGTAAGATGGGAACACCGTGTCAGCAGTGACGAAGTTCGCCGATGTGTCTTCGGGACGAATAGAATCTAACTACCATTGAACTTACTGACCTCGTCTCACAGGCCTCGTTGGCTTGCCCACATTTTACGAGTGTCAACCCACCGCCTGTCACATCGTGCCTTGTTTGTGAATCATGGGTTGGGCTAGAACCGGCAGCCTGGAGATCAGCGCATGACGTAAGTTCAGGGTATGAAACCACTTACTTTGAAGCTTGCTTTACTCGAACGCTACCGGCTTCCTGATTGGGGTCCAAATGAAAAGAGACATCTTTGATTGAGGACGGTCTGGTATGACGAAAAACGGGTGTTAATGGAGCCCGTGTTCTTAGTCTCTGTGGACATCATCGTAGCTTTTTCTTTTTTATTCCTCCACATTTGTTTCCTCCGCCTTAAACAATACTTTTTTTCATATTGTGGCACGTTTGCCACCCCTTGTGGTTTTTGCGTGTTAAATATATCTGGAGTTGTCCTGGAGGCTGACCTCCGGTTATGGAGAAGCAATCTTTCATGTGACAGCATTAGTTGATGTTAACAAGAAGGATCTGACGTAATATAGTGCATCAAGAAGGACGAATTCTCATTGATTGATTGTTAGGTTACGTGATCTTAGTGCGAACGACACGGTTTTCTCTAACATTCTGTTTGAACGCTGCACTTGATTTTTACTCTGTGGGTCGTTCTGCTTGTTGTTACTTCCCTTTTGCGAAGAAACTTAACCACCAGTCGATATGAATGACGATCCACGGTCATAGTGAATGCTGGACCGCCAGCCAATGAAAACAACGGACAAGAACATCTTATAGCAGTCCTGCTAGTCTGGTCGGGACAAGCAAAAGTAAGGGGAGGCGACTGTATTCACCAATATTTGTTAAGTAAGATTTTGGGTTTCTGACAGGAGAGGAACCTTGAAATCAGCTGCTGGTCTTTCAAATGGTTGTGTGGCTGTTATGGGCTCGCCTCGGGCTTCGGATAGGGAAAGTGAGGTTTGATTTCACGGCACATTGAAAATGTGGCGACGATGCTTGGAACTTCTTCCACAGGAAATAGGGGTTTTCTAGCGCGCACGAAGTGCATCAACTGAGAATCGGTAGGATGACGAGGCGATTCGTATAGTTCCTGTAAATCAATATTTGTCAATAGCTCCCCGCAACAATTACGAGAGGGTGTATCTGTCACTTGATTATCTATACCAAGTGAGTATACAACATCGATAACAGATAATCGTAAGCTACCAAGTTCGTCGATCAGACTTGGTCTTAGCCTTCACTACCATAGTGCACTATCACAACCCACGATTCCTAAAATTTGCTGAAACCGTCGCGATAAACCAGTTCAAACTTGTACGAAAACAGTTATCTGTGAACCTTAAACTGCTGTGGTCTTAAGTTGCAGCGATTGTCGTTCAAATCCCATGATTGGATGTTTTTGTTGTTCGTTTCATTGTTCCTATCCTCGAAGTATTGTAGATGTTAGGTTGACAGTTTTCCGTGTTATTGGTTATTCGGTACTGACTAGCCGGTACCAGTGTTCGTCTTATAACCGTATTTTTTTCAAACCATTGAAGGGATAGAACTGTTTTAAACGCCTTTTTAGTCTGTGCCGACAAACTGATCGGAGTGCTAGATCTAGCGACGCATAGGCAATCGTTCGATAAGACCCAGTTCAGGAGGCTCTGCTCTGTCCTAGAGCTCACTACAATCCCCACTATTTCTTCACCATCACGTTTGATATCGTCATCATCAGATAACCTGACCGCCGATCTGTGACATTATCTAGGGACGAATTAAGCTGGATGACGGCGTCAGAATGGTAAGAGCGCGTTTCGAGGACACGATACGCATCCACCTCCAGACTCGAGAGGGTGCTTTTTAAAGCAGCTTGCTGACTTGTTTGTCGAAGGTTGAGGACATTGAATACTCCGATGTTTACTGGCTATCTTGGCTTGGAGGGGGAAAATTAGGGGCAGAGGGGAAAACTGAAAATAAATGAACTGGTCCGCCAAAGTAACGATGACTTCTGATGCTTCCCGGTCGTTTATGTTGCTGAGAGATATAACTTAAGAGACCCTACCTTGGTTGTTTGATTCAGAAGTGTGATCTGCAAGGCAACCGGGGACGGGTTTCTTGAGGGGACCCTACTCAGAGCTAGTTACTCAAGAGTGTGGCTAATTTGTCAATGAGGGGTTTGCCTACTACGAGCGCGCAGCGAGTGAAACACTGTTGTCTGATGGTGATCACTGCTGCATACAGTGAAGGTATTCGGAGCCATGTCAAGATTTTGAAGTAATCTAAAGACGTTTCGACCGTATTAGCTAATACACCGGCGGTTACGGTCAACAGTTGGGCTATCGCAGTGTTTGTGGGTATGTGGTTATCGAATCTAGGTGAACAAGACCGCGGATAACTGATGTGAACAAAAGTGAACGACTAAAGCGAACTGAAACCCCTTCCATTGGCTCCGATTTCCGAAGCTTAAGCGGCATTGAAAACGTGAACAAAGATGACCCTGGTTAGGTATTGTACTCGGCCATCGAATTTTTATGAAATACTCGTTACCATAGAAGTAAAAGACGTTGTGTCAGCGTAAGCGCGCGGAAGTATGTTCAAACCCATCACGCTAATCCATATATATCAGTGATGGGTTGAGATATCGGAATTCTAATAACTCAGTCGTAGTCCTCGGATCAAGTTTAATTTGGCTCTTACAGTGTACCTTTTTCAACCCCCTCTTTCCCTAGTTGCATCATCATCATCATCATCGTAGACAGTAATACATCACTGGTTCTCACTGATGCTTATCTGTCATAATGCGGCAGTGTTTCATTGCCTTAGAAGTCCTACATGGTCAGTGGTATGACATACCACTGTATGAGTGTAGCTGCTTTTCGTCCGACTGCTCCCCTTTGATCTGTCTAACGTGGTTGTACCTAGAAAGACCGAAATCCAACTCGACAGTAACCTTTGGATGGATGCAGTGCACCTGTTAGATGTTCAACAAGTTGAGCTCCGTTATAGCTTTCTGCAGATTAAATTGACACATTTATCACCCCCTGGATGTGATCACTACACATTTGATAATTTCCTAACCATTGCATTAATCAGTCTAGACTGGTACATCTCTTATCTCGGCGACTGAATTGATGTTTTTGTTAATGGTAATCTGTTTGCCTTCCGTTTCGTTGGTTATATCAACTCCCAATTTGGACTCCAAACAAACTAGTTCACTTTGTATTTGTCAAACGCGAAGCCCGTATGTGTACACTGTTAGTTGGATTCCAACCCTCCACATCACTTTGTTGTTTCTACTTATGCCAGCAGCATTTGCGATACTGTTAAAAACGTATCCTACAAGTTGTGCCCTAATATGTTTGATACGTGGCTGCAGTGTGGAGATTTGGGACCCAAAGTCATCTGACTGTGTCGTGGAGTCGTGCCCAGTGGTAGATGCTGACTAACAACACGTTGTCCAGACATTGGTAAAACTCTTCTGCAACTCTACGTTGTACTTGAGGTGCTTTTGATTGGTGTTACTTCTGTACGCGTCGGTGAACTGCGTAACGCTTTTCTGATCAGACCTTGTTTCAGAGTGTTACGAACTCTGAAAGGACAGACAAGACGAGACATTAGGTGCTAGTTGTAGACAGAGTGGAAGCATTGTAAGTCGTCATTTACCAGTGGTACGTATGCATTCTTGTTTCTTCTTCCTACTTGTCCGTGTACCTACAGATAACTCACTCTATGACAACGGGTAAATTTTGTCATTTCCAGTGCCGGTATTCTCCAATAATTGAGTAACTAAATTGTTCAAGTCTATGGCTTCATGTGGGGTCAACTGTGTACTACATTGAAGAAATGTGATTTTGACATTGTTTTTGAGGTGTGATACTGGTCAGTCTACCTGGTCTTGTACTTTATTCGTCGTGATAACTGTTCTGCGCTTCAATTGTAGACCGCAATGTTATTCCACGGAATTTGTTGCTTGCCTTCGTTCCGGATGTTCCGTTAGGCCTTCGATAATGTATCACTCGCCGGAAGATACTTCTGCGACTGTCTATGAGATGCGGGAAGTTGCGTCTGTACCTTATTACCGCATACATCCTGGCAAAAACCGTTTCTGTTGTCGTGGACGTGGCGTGCACTCACACGAAATGTGTGTCTTTTATTTGAGTTTGTTCCTGCTTGTTGGCGTCACCGCGCTGTTTTTCATTTTTGAAGCTCGGTTACTTACTCCTCGTCTTACTGCAGCAGTCCCTATATTTGCTGCTTTCCTTTTTTTCTATGTCCTTGCAACTTTTTTTCGGACTGCTTTCAGTGATCCGGGCATCATTCCGAGAGCTACAACGGCTGAAGCAGAATGGATAAAAATGTCTATCGGTAAGTAGTATTTAATTTTGCTGCCAAAGTTCTATCACTTCCACATAACACAACTTTATTCCACTCTACAACTTCCAGACAGTGCTTGTTAATGCAATCGCGGGATGATATCATGTTTTTATGTTCCAACTGTCTTTAAGTTTCACTAGAACGTATAGTCAGTAGTCACCTAATCGCACGGTGATACATATATATATATATATATATATATATATATATATATATATATATATATATATATATATATATATGTATAATGGCGCCTGATATTGCACTATGCTTTTGGATGTCAGGAGCATACGCCTTTCGAGGAGTCAAAAATAGTTAGAAAAGAGAAACATGGTATCGTCTCATTTGAAATCGAATTACATAGTCGCAGTTCGACTTGGGCGAAGATCTTTGCTAGTTAGTTTGGACACTTTTGAGTCATTTGTTCCACTTTGTTACTCCTATTAATTGACACTTCAAATACCTGTTTCAGCACGGCCGTCTAGGAGCTTGATGTTGTCTTCTTTGTGTATCACATGTACTATTTGTAATCATCATCTCTTTCATACCATGCTCTCCGGAATGCTGGATTGTGATTGCGTAAGCACCCATTGTTGAACGGTTTTCACTTACTTTTGTTGACGATTCTGAACCCGTAAGCACGACCGGTGAGCAGTGTTTTGTTGTGATGCAGTTTAGTTACCTGCTTAAAGCCTTTTGTTGGTATGAATAGAATACCACCTGTTTATATCATGGGCAAGTTGTTAACTTAGAAGAAATTACCAGTTTTCATATTGTAGTGTTTCTCATCACCACGAGGTCAAGCCCATTTGCCCCACCATCAAACTATCTGTATCATTCAGGCTATTGTATGACCTAACAACGACGCTGCCAACACTCACGGTCTGGCATAACCTTTTCCTGGTTTCTCTGTATGCTTGTTTTCGAACATTTTGTGAAACTTACTTTGCGTCTGGTTTGCTTTTACTGCGTATAGTGTGAAGCTAAATACTATACGGCTCGCCATTCAGTGGAATGTTTACCTCACTAATGAGTATTCTGAGGTTCTCGCTTGAAGTAACTTGATCGCCATTCTCTTTTGGTGGCATGTGTCGTAATCGGGTAGAATTTTCAATCAACCATCTTTTGTAAGAAATGAACCTCTAGTTCATTTCTGTTTGAATGCGTTCATTTACCATCAAGACAAACACTGTTCATTGAATTGTGATCTGTAATGTTGACTGTTTTTAAAATACATGCTACCCAATTACTCCGTGTTACTTTTGTGTTTGCTATCAATTTGTCACCACTGTCGGAACGTTTAGACCAGACTTAACGCTATCCTTTGGGTACTGCTTTGCACAAGTGTTTTCGGTTTCTCCTCGCTGTGGCTTAATGAATCTAAGTTAAAATAGAAACAAAACAGACATCCAGTAAGTGCGGTTTTTATACACAACGGACAATAGCCATGGTTTTTTGGCGCTCTACTTGGTTGTCCAAAAAGTAGTAGCTTGTTGGAGACCATTGAGATTTTAGTGGCTTTATGCAACCTTGTGTACCAGATTAGTCCATAATTAATTGTGTATGTTACTTTTACTCCCAGCTACGGGTGAACTGCAGATGGATGGACCTGGTGACTTCGCGCATGATGCAAACAACCCAGCAATCCGAACATACACACCCGGTTCGCACACGCGCCACATACTCGTCAGAGACCATTTAGTTCGGGTTAACTTCTGTCATAGTTGCCGTTTTTTCCGTCCACCACGAGCTTCACACTGCTCCACTTGTGACAATTGTGTTGGTACGTTTCCTTGATTTCTTTTTCATATCTGCGGGCTACTATGGGTGACAGCCCCATCGTCGTGAGTAGGCTATTGCTGCTTTAGTTTTTTTGTGATCATGGCCTATGGGTTAAACGAACATGGAGTATTAAAAATAGTGTTTCAACTACTACTACCGTTTTACCTCAAAAATAACAGTCATTTGAGGACTAAGGGTCGGTCTTTCAGGGAAAGAGCATACGTCTGTTTTGAATCCCATACCGGTCATTCACTTAGTATCAGGCTGTTTAGCTATCACCCTTGGCTACTAAGCAATCGTTGCTAACTTTTGCACGGTCTCCGGTTAGTTTACTGACGATTGCCTTCGGTTCTTAAACGACAGTAGATGATTTCTGATGAGTAGTCGGGGATTTGGTTAATTTTCAAGTTGAACATCACCCACAATTGATCGCAGCTGTCGCATCCCCATAGACTTTCCAGTCGGCCCCTTTCGAAAAGAAGCACTAGACTCGATTTTCGTTCTCATTAGAGCTCGTCAGTAGTGCATGTCATCGCCACTGCCGGGACTTGAACCACGGACATGCTGTTCATGAGGCAACCGTGTTTACCACTGCGCCATTGACCTCACGTTAGGCACGACCGGATTGTCATTTGTGAACGCTCAACCACTTTCGCTTGTGAGTAATGATCACAGTTCACGTGACTATCTGAGGAGAGACCTCCGAAAGAGTATGTAGCTCAGCACAGTCGTTGACTTTAAAGCCTGACAGGCTGTAACTGCAGACTGAAACTGTCGGCGCGCTGAATTATTATCGGTATTTTGGTATTCTTACCACCACTAATTTGAAATATAAGTTTGGCCGATAGATTTAAGATCACCCTCTAAAACTGAGGTCCGAATTTGTATTTCGGCACTCAAACGCAATGGGACTGCTGGCCTAGATTGCCTCGTGCCAGCGCTTTATAAAGAAGGTGGAGGGACGTTAATAATGGTCTTAACTCAGTTGTTTCAGCTTTTGTGGACGACGGAGAAAATTCCGGTTCCTGTATGCAAGAGAAGAATCAGGAGTGCTTGATTCTAGTCATTAGTAGGGCTGTGACGTCTGTTATACTTTATCGACTTACTGTAGCACGGGAGGCAGATTTTAAAGACCATATAAGGTTTCGTCCTGGACGAGGATATGTTGAACAAAGTTTCACTCTTCGCTAACTTCTGGAGCAACGCCATACATGCCACCGACAATGGTTGCCGTATTTCTCGACCATAAACGTGCGTTCGATTCAGTGAATCGAGCTACACTCTTATAGCCGCTTAATTACAAGGGTCAAGAAGCGGGCATTTGGTGTGATTGCCAAGCGAGTTCCTCCGTTGCATCTCAAAGTTTGCACATACTATGGAGGTTTGGCCATGTACTATGGATGCCGATTAGTCGTCTGCCACATCAAACACTCGATGCTGCGGCCGACTAGTTTAAGGTAGAAGGTGGAAAGATGGTGACCTGGCGAGAAGAAATGAAGCCATTCACGAAATGGTTGGTCACTGTTAGTCGGATTTGTCATCCGGGATGGAACCCCTGTGACTCGGAATGGGTTGCTGGCAATCTTAGGTGATATGGCGACTAATCGGGCTGAGTGATCTGAACGTTTTCGTTGTTTGTCCGAGTTATTTGTAAGGTAAGTGCACTTAGTGACGCGGGGCAATGAAAATCGTAAGGAGGTTGTCTGGCGGATGACGCCTTACTTTCATTCACCGCTCAATCTTTTGTTTGCAAGATGTTGACGCGTTGATGACAAATGCTTGAGTGTAAACATAGTTGTAGTTAGTAGTTTGCTCCCCTTCCTCTCTTTTTCTGCTCTTCCTCTTTTTTCTTGGCTATAGCTCGTTGTTTTCCTCATAGTTACTAGGTGGGAAGGCGAAGGCCACTGGTGTATTGCTGTATTTGATGGTGGTGGTTTTGCTGTTATTATGACGCAAGTCTGAAACCAGACTTTCAACCTCATGAAATGGACACAGCTGGCAAAAACATAAGTAAACAGAAACAAGGCATACTATGTGGAGCTGGCAGTACAACCGTAACAAACTCAGGAAAACGTTTTTGGTCCCCTTTACACTACACATGGTTTGAAAGCTTTGGTTATTTCTGGGAAGGTTTTTGCTTGTTTTTCGGAAAGAACGTTGAATAGCGACAACTCAATGCGTATCCCGTAGATGGTTGTGATGTTATAGAAGTGATCTCCCTACGCACCGGTAGGGCCAGGTTAGTATCTGCTCACTGAAGTCATCTTTGGCGCCGAAATAATATCCGCTTACTACGAAGCAGTTTGTACAACACCACTATGCACGCGGAACTACTCTGCAGTTGTGAAAAGCGGCCACTTCGCGTAGTTAATGTTCGTTGACCATCGTTGCCTACAAGGTGTTGTTCGTATCTGGCGGTGGCACAACGTTCGCAAGTTATATCTAGTTCTTATCAAGGACCCTATAAAATGGTCACCTGACCTATTCGAGACAGGTGGCTCTCCGACTTATAATATAGTTGAAAAGTTGAATTATTGGGTAGTGTGTAACGAAGCATAGTTACATCTGAGTGTTTATTAAAGAGATGATGAGTTCCTCTCATTGATTTACAAAATGTTTCATTTTTGGTCGAACACAATCGAACCATGGTTAACTGGTTCTTATTAGCCGGGACAAACGCTTCGGTGACTGACATGAATCGATAGAACTGCTTGTTTTTACTTAAAGTCTTAGGTTTTCGTGACCGTTATGGTGACTGTCTCCTTTGATTATCTTAAAACACCAACCTTTTGCTCGGTGACAAACAGATGGCGCGCTATCCCCGACTACCAATTCACAACTATTTAGTCGTTTACACATCGGCTTACCAGCGTCGGTCTACTGGAGGGTTCTGGTTAACTAGCTGAAAGCTGCAAGGTTTACGAAATTCACTTATTTCTCGTGACAGTGAGTGTCGGACGATGCAGTTAACGTTACTGGTTCTACTGTTGTACAACGTGTTGCTTGCATCGTGCACTTCGAGGTAGGTGGATAGACGCGCTTTCTGATAATGTTTGAGCGATATCATTAGGGTGAAATGGAGGAGACTTTTGAACGGTTCTTCCTAATTTAACGGACCTAGCTGCTTGGTTAACTTTTCCACTGGTATTTGTCGGCCCTGAAATCTTTGCTACAGTCGTGCTTTGTGTTTTTGCATGCACGACACAAATCGCATATTGGCGAGTGAATGTTCTAGCGCTCGTTAATCGCGTTCGAAAGTGCCGAAGCTCAAGTCACAGCGGTGTATACATATATGTCGAGAACAATATGCAACGACGCAGCACATACAGACCCTAGACGTTCCAAATTGATTCGATAGGAGATAAGTTAGTGCCAAAAACACTCATCTATGGTTAATAAAGTACATATTCTGCGGCCGTTTCTACTACGCATGGTGATGGTTTGTGGTAATCATTACAATCAAACACCCTTCACTTCCAAGTGCGTGCCTTGGAATAGCCGTCTTGCTGCAACGCAGAGCGAACTCAAGATGTCCCGTTGGTCAAAACAATGTACCGCTTACTGGTATTAGTGTAAAACTATCTATGGTGGATTTCTGGCTAAACTGAGGAGCCACCTGTTAAAAAATCGCCACCTTCCGGGACGAAAGCAAAAATCAATCTTCGTGGCACAAAGCAAATCTCAGTTTGTTGAATTTCTCTTGGTTATTTTGTAGATAAGGTGCATCAGTAAAATCAAGAATTACAATTGGTGCTGACGTTTTGACTCTCTTATTGGTCGGCTCGGCTCGGCCTGTAGCTCGTTTGTTTTAACGCGTGACGCACTTGATTGGTTCCCGCGCTGACATACCAGTCTGCTCGCGTTGTCAACACTGATTAGCCGTAGCCTTCTACGAATCACTAGTTGACTTCGAATCGATGCGTTTGTCCAACTCAATCCCTTTACACCACCATCTGACCCTCGCATGTGGAATTTGTGTGACATGTTTCAATACTGCCACCAACTTACTCGTTTGCATTGTAGAATAGAACGACGTTAGTACTTATGGAGTTTATTCCCATCTTGACAAGTTCGATAGCCAGAATGATACATGATTTGCATTTCGTTGTCGATTTTGATGCCTTTCGGCGTACGGAGTCTGTGTCGTTCAGCTACGAGTTACTTGAGCGTCAGGCTTATAACAGTTGAGCCCAAATAATCGAAAATTATCTTATCTTTTTCTTGGTTAGCTCAAGAAGCTTTCGGGTTGAACAAAGCTGTTCGTGCGTTCTTCCGGTGAGGTGTCTCCCAGTTGCCTTTCGGCTTTCAAACGCAATAAGGCTGCTGACCCAGATAAACTCTTGCCGCCACTTTTCAAAGATGGTAAGGTTGTGTTAATAGTGGCTTTGACTCGGCTGTTTCAATTTGTTTGGACAACGAAGACCGTCTGTCCGTGCTGGCGTCACTCGATAACAGTTCCTATATTCAAAAAGGGAGTTCAGGGCTCCTGTGAAAACTATAGGGGGATTAGTTTGACCCCAGTCATTAGTAGGGTTCTGGCATCCATTATACTTCGTCGACTGACTGCAGCTCGGGAGGCAAACATTAGGGAAGAATAAACAAGGTTTCATCCTGGACGGAGATGTGTAGATAACATTTTTACTCTTCATCAAATTCTGCAGCAACGTCATCATCATCGTCATAGACAGCAATACATCAGTGGTTCACATTGATGCTTAAATGCCACACAACCACGAAAGAAAAAAAACCGCTGACGAACAATTGCCGTATTTCCCAACTATAAAGGTGCGTTCGATTCGGTAGAGTCGCTTAAACGCAGGGGTGTACCGATCAAGTATGTTAACGTACTGTCGGCACTTTATTCCTATACTTCAGCTCAGGTTAGCGTTTACGACGAAGTATCTGACAGTTTCAGCTCTAGGAGCAGCGTACGTCAAGACTGTCCACTTCCGCCAGTTTCGTTTACTTTTGTGATGGACGATATACTGGAGGATTGTTTCCGGCGTGGACCTCCTATCTGGTGGAAGACTGACTGATGTTCATTATGCTAACGATCAGGTTGGACACTTTCCAAGCAGCACAAACTGTTAGACGCTATTTTGCGTTCTGCTAAATACTTCGGAATGCGCTTTGCAGCTACAGAATGCAAGGGGCTTCTGCAAGATTGCTGTGATTACGTCGTTTTATCGCTAGATAATGAAATCATGGAGGCTGTTGACCGGTTTGTGTGCCTGGGAAACTTCATTAGAGGCGGTGGCGGTGCAGGGAATGAAACAGAGGCGCATATATCTAAGACTCGGGCGGTGTTTGCTAATTTGGGACATTTCTTGCTAGAGAGAGGTATCTCTCTGATACTTAAAGATCGCGTGTATAAGGCGGCAGTGATGACTGTGTTACTCTACGACAGTGAACCTTGGCCGCTCAGGGTAGAGGACGTGAACCCTCCTAAGGTATTTGACCACCGATGTCTGCGTTCAACCGCTCATGTCGGGTGACACCAGCGAGTAAACAACGATGAGTTTGGGAAGAGGGTGTTTGGTACCGATTTTCAAACAAGTTCTTTAGTTCACTTCGTACATTTGCACAAACTTAGATGGCTGAATCATGTAACAAGGATGCCAGCTAGTCGTTTGCCACACCGAGCAATCTTTGCCGACGCTGCGGCTGATTGGCGTAAAGTGTGAGGTGGACAGATGATGACCTGGCATAGAGAAATGAAGTCGTTCACCAAAGGGTTGGCCACTGTAGGTCGAGTTTGTCTGTCGGGTTGGGGTCCTCGTGACTCACAGAGTCGGTGGCTGGAGACGTTAGGTGAGATGTCAGCTAACCGGGCTGAGTGATGTGAATGTTGCCGCTGTTTGGCCAAGTTGTCTGTGAAGTGAGTGCATTTAATGACTTAGGGCAGTGAAAGCCTTACTTTCACTTGCAGCTTGGTTGTTTGTTTGCAAGGTGTAGGCGCCTTGGTGTTGTATGCTTGAATGCAGACGTAGCTATTTTTTAGTAGTTAGGTCCCCCTCCCCTTTCTCTTTTTTCCTTCTCTCTTATATAGGGTTTTTTCTTCGTGGTTTTGTGGCATTTAAGCATCAGTGAGAACCACCGATGTATTGTTATCTATGATAGTGATGATGATGATACGATCGGTTACGTGTTATCCGTAACACTCGTTCTTCTATAATCACTTTATCCTGACTGAGTACCCTGAGTGCACTGGCGTGGTTAAGTTCCAGTTTGAACGGTTTCTATATGGAGGCTTATTTCAACACGTATGAGACCTACTATATATATGAAGTGAAACTAAAGTAGACAGTCGTGTTTCGTAATACGGTCTGTTAGCGCCTTTCATATTTCCTTCAACACACGTTCTTGTTGTGGTCTATCATTCTTTAGCAACTTTCTCCTGTGCCATCTTTTCCTCAAATCAGACCGGTTCGATCACCACTGCCCCTGGGTTGGAAATTGTGTTGGACGAAGGAACTACCGCTATTTCATTCTGTTCATCTACTCCTTGTCAGTCTACTGTGTATATATTCTGGTGTTTGCCGTGGTTAATTTAGTTTTCTGTGAGTTCTGTTTAAAGTTTATTTTTGCCAGGATGTAAGTTAGCTAACCGTAGGTTTATTTTCCCCGATTACACTTGAACATATGCTGGAAACTATGGATCGTCGATAAGAACCACATTAATTGTCGCTCACAAAGTTGTTTTATCTTGCCAGTTTGTTGTAGACTGTTCAACTTGGTAGACTTGTTTGATTAATGATGGTTATGCACATCTTAACTTCTGTGCGTTTATAAAGACCTCTGAGACAGCTTTATCCGTGATAGCTATTACTGGATATGAGAACGCACGGTTTTGTGACCTTTTGATCAGAAAAGAACTTGGTGAGAAGTTGATTCAATTCCGTTGTTCGTGTTTTTGCACAGTTCTAATCAATAGGCAAGAGACCTTAGTTGTAGTTACGTTAAGCTTTTAATATAAACCCACACTGTAGAAACCTATCTCATGACGTTGCATTTGCATCTTTGCAGATCATTGTAGTTTATATTATGTCTTACTCGAACTATTTAGTACCCAGTCAGCAGAGTTGGTGAACATATGGAACGCAGTAATCAAAGCCACAGTTCTTATGCGTATCGATGAAATGATGAATCAGTTAATAAAAAGTGCATGTTCTTTTGCCAGTCACATATTTCTTGGGTTTCCATTCAGTAAGCTGTAATATTGATGTTTGCCACCGAAATTCTTTTGACCCACGTGTGAAATGTTTATTTAACCTTGGAATTCCTTTGCTGAGCTTGTGTTTCAGTGTATTTCTGTTTACGGGTTGTAGAGATGTTTGCTGATCAATCTTGTCTAAATTTAATCAGGCGGTTCCTTACCACTGCGTATTCTGGTAACACAAAAACACATAGAATAGGGTAACTTCATATCACAGACTGCAAAGTACGTATTGTCTTTAGTGTGCCATTCATAAAAGTGTTTGAAACAACTGGGGTTTGATTTTCAGATTTTATTGTTCGTGGTCCTGATATCAGTATCCCTTCTCCGGTTGATTTGCAGGGTTAAGTAAAATTCTACCTAAATGTTTTGTTTCATGCGTGTTTCAGTTTGGTGCATCTAACTGGTCAACTTGTTGATCCATGTGATCAAGACATTGTTTTATTTTTTTCCATATTTTTCAGTATACAAAGAACACGCTGATATTCTTGTGGTCGTTAAAGTTTCTCCTGGATCATATCCTTTTCGTGTTTCATGTTTACAACTTTAAATGTTGTCTCCATGTAGTCTCACTCCTCTTTGTCGCTCAGCCGTTTGTCGTTAAGGTCGAATTTGTGGACGGCAGTAGCAAACCCCAGCTCATGCTTGTGCAGATCAGAGTAGTGCTTATATTTTGTCTCAATTGCCTAATTTTCTCGGCTAACTATGGCCAGAGGTTGCTTAAAGTTGCATCACCTGCTCCATTTCTATTCACTAGATTTATTGTTCTTTTATTTAGCCTATTCTGCTATTACCTCCTTAGCCGCATGTTCATCAGCTTTCTAACATTTACGCTTCATTCTTAACACTTTCGATCACGCTTTTGGAGATCCTGATAACTTTTTTCACTATGTGGACCGTCTTCGGGCTTTCCGGGTATCACACAACCCTTATCTGTCGCGAGCTATCCACCCACGAAGACGTGAGTTTCATTAGTCTCATTTTTTATTGGTTGGGTTTTCAGTTAGCTTGTTCGGTATATTTTACATTGATTCACACAGACTTGTTTGTTTGCTTTGTTGTTTTGTTTTGTTCCACTCTCACGTACTATCTGTGAAGCTTTTTTATTTAGTAGGGAGTGCGATCGGTGTGGTTGTCATCCCGATTTACTGGTCGCAACTTGACACTTCATTAATTTTGTGTACTTCTGATCAAGCCGTGCACTATTTCGACGATTTTGACTGACCGTTTATTCCTTGGGCTTGCTAGCACTCAATAATCTGGCTCCGTTACTGTTTGTAATTGTTGTGTACTCTTTGATATTGTTATTTCCCTCTTGCTTACAAATGTTTGTATACCTGGGGCGTCGTAAATGTTGCACAGTTTCCAGGTGTAAAGCTTATGTTCAAGATTTCCTCCGTTATGGTTGTTCTACGATGCTGACACTCGGTCTGATGAAACTCCGTATGATTCACATCGTGATGCCACCGAAGCCAGTTTTATTTTTCTACCTCCCAGCTGATATGGGTGCTGATCAATCGAATCCAACCCTTAGTCTGGCATTCAGATCGAGTTATACTCGTATATTATTATTGAGACCGCTGTTAATTAATAGTTGAATGGATGTAATTCAGCTGTGGAGAGGTGGTCACGGATGCCGCTCAACAGATGAAAAGTTGAAGATGAATCATCAAGCAGTGTTGCTGATCAGTTGGCAGTTTGACAGTACACTAATCTTGACGAGCGTGAAGGATTCTGGTCACTCAGTTGTGACCCGCATAAGGGACGGTTGCATTGCTTAAGGCACGGCCGAATATTTCAGAGCATCATTTCGCTTTCTAATTGCTTCCGCTCTTCAAGTTGAACGTCTCGATCCTACAACTAGAAACCGCATTCGTCCGGCCGGTCTACATGAATACAGAAAACCATTCTTAAATGGTTTTTCTGTAAACTAACATGTGAATAAACGAAGTCTCGTAAACTGCAATCTGAATTGTAAGAAAGAAATTAATGTTCTATTCAACTGCCATTTAACTCCCTGTAGGTAGGTTTCAACTGATGTTCCCATTAAAGGACGGACAATACGAAAATATTCTACATCTATAGCTAAGGAGCTGGGGGAAATTGTTGTGCAGGTCATATTAGGACGTGACTCAGAATGTAAGGCTTCTGCTAAGTACGATTGCAATGCGTTGGTTTATCCATCGATAAGTCGGTCTTTCAGCGAAATACCGAATCGTTGCATGTAACCATGGTGGTCCACAACGTATTGATTTCAGTTTCTTCCGGCAAGTTTTGGAGTTTAGATTCGAGTGAAATTGGAGATGTCCGTTTATTTTTTTAATACGCTTTTTAGTTGAACATTCCAATTGATGCCCTACTGAAAAGACAAAATTATGCGATAGGACTGAGCCAATCTGTCTAAGGCTTACTGAAATGTTTGTTGCATCAAATCAAATGCGCGTGCACACACACGTAACTGAGCGGAACATCTTTTTTTCTAGGATTACAGTTGCGCCTTAAACACTCCGCGACAGAATTCTTCGTACACCTCTAGCTGCTATAGTGCCTTCAAACTGATGTGCTGCACTGACACCAGCTTGTGACGTAGACGCCTGATGCATGGTATGTGTTATAGCACAGTTTACGTTGTACCTTGCCTGACCACGTTGTCACTGGTCTTGGCGTGAACTAATTGTCCTGTGACTGAGCTCCATGCAACTAACATTTCATGATGCATTTATCCTATCTACGTAGAGATGAACTGACTGATTTGCAAACGTGGACTTTTAGCGTTTCAACAGAAGTAACTAAACCTAAGAGAAATTGCTAAAATACTCCAGGGTACTAGAGAATCTGTAATACATCACTATGAAAAAGTAAAAAAGGGACATCGTGCAGGAAAAGCAAACGAAACGATGAACAGTCTTATCAAAGCGATACGATCGATCAATTCTTTGATCACCTTTTCAGTGCTAGAGCAAGTTCGTCGGAACTCATTTTGACACGTAGATGTGATGTCCTTATGAGAACTGCGTAATTGACACTGACCAGCAATCATTATAACAGTAGGAGAAAGTAGATAAAACCACTTCGTAGAATCAGGACATATATGGCGGTCAGAACTCGGGTCGAGTTGGGATTTCTGGCATGCTGTTACTACATTTCTTCCTTTCCAGCAACGTGTGACTACGTTGTCCTATCTCTCTTTTCCTCTTACAGTCGATGATGTTTTACACAACGCTTTGAGCGGTCCTCGTCAACGTTTGCATGAAGCTGCTATCTGCAGATCAAACCGTAGACTTAGACTATGCCAATATTATCGCCTTACTTGATAGCAATGCACAAACAATCCGGAAAACGCTAGATAGCTCGACGTTTAAAACATCACAGCGTGGTATGTATTGTGTATAATCTAAATGTAAAATACTTCTTCAAGATAGACAGTGACGTGTTTTTGCGCTCATTCTGAGTGGCGGACCTGTATCCATACCATTTCTACTTCTTCCACTTAGTCTTGTTTTAATAATTTTCAATCTTCTTAGTAACGTTTTCTTCTAGGATATTCCACGTCACTGTTGAGGTGAGCGGCGGCCCGAGCCACAGTACCTTTTGGTCAGGCTCATGGCTGTTGTGATGATGATGATGATGATGATGGTGAAAACCTAGATTCTGTTGAACGTTTTGTTTACCCTGTGAGTTGTATCACAGCTGGTTGTGATGTATAAGTGATTACCTTGCCTATCGCTAAATCCTGAATGGGGCTTAACAATCCGAGAAACCTCTGCCACAGGCATGATGTCTGTTTCTTTTTTTGATTTAAAAAGGAGTGTACTAGACGAGTGTGTGTATGGTACCGCTCTACAGTTTCAAAAAGTTATCACTGAGTGTCGATGATGTTTGTAGACCATCTGTTTGTGTCATTCGTTGCCTGCGGAGTACTGCCTATGTTTTGACGACAATATGTGGACGGTTATAAAATGTAGCGACGTTTGCTGGCAACTGATTATCTTTATTTACTCGAAGTAGTTTCACTTAATCGATTATGGTAATTCGAACACGTCTCACGCATTCCTACCCAGCGCCTGCCACATAGCTTCTTGTTCATACCCCTCGTGATGCGGTTGAATGAAACCACGTTAGGCAGTCGTCGAGTTGGCTCAGGACTATGAAAAAACTGACATCAGGTTTGACAGCTTTATATCCCAGCTGGTGCGCGAAAGTTGCTGTAAATCGTCGACTTGAAGTATTGCAAATTATGGTTGCGAAAAGTGCTCACAATGGGAGTCTGATTTCAGTTAACTTAGCCGCTTTTAGCTAAAATAAAATGTTTTTTAAAAACCTAAAAACAACGAAATTTTCCAAACTGTATACCGCGCAGAACTAACAACTTTTTCCCTGCGATCTTTTTACTTCTTGTTCTTATTCCTTGTTTTCGTCTGATTATTCTATGCTTACCTCATGGTGTTGAATCGACACTGGCTGTGTTTGCAGACTTGTGTTGTATTATTGATAATAATGATAATGCACCACTTATTATGGACTGAAATGAATATTTATTGGGCTCATTAGTGGCCTTCTGTTTACTTCATGGATATACTCAGTCTGTCTGGTGTGTGCAACTATTGGTGGCCTAGTCCAAGGAAGGAAAAACTAGGCTGCATGTGACGTACCGACGATAGACAATTTCAGCCCTTAGTATTGGTGAACCGGTCATATCCGATAGTAGTCAAAACGCCGGGACATTCCGTATTGTCGTTGATTCCCCACAACTAACTGGAGACTTTTTTAGAGAGACCAGGTCTTAATACATGTGTTGTGTATCACGATAACATGGCTACGTTTCCTGGGGAACCACAATGCTAATATGATAAGGACTCCGAGGATTATTGGCATACCATCTTGACAACTGTATGGAGTGTTTAACGTGAAAGTAAGGGGTTTTCAGATCAAACGAAAGTATTCCCAGTTATGAGAATGACAAATTGGCGAACAAGACTTGTTTTCTGTGTTTGATCATCAGGCTAATTACACCACAATAAGTATGAAGACAGTGACTGTGGTGAGTTAGAAAAACGATCAATAGAGGTTATGAACGGTGTGTTTGTTTCCATATTGTTTTGTAGTAAGCCTGATGATCAATCACAGAAAACAAGTCTTGTTTGCTACGTTGTCGTTCTCATGACTCCATTGGGTATTTTCGAACAAATATTCCCAATTAGTATATCGAAATGTTGTTGCGGGGTTACAAAAGCCGGTGATACTAATGCACGGAATTACGGTGTTGTCGGAGGGCCGCACAATGCCTTCTCAGTTGTTCATTCTACATTTTTATGTAATTCGTTCTATAAAAAGGCTTAACAAATGATTGTTGTTTACTTGTTAACAAGGATATTGGCAAAACTAGGATGGTTATCATGAAGTGTATTTGAGTACCAACAATTTGGGTTCTTGCTAATTTTTACAGTACCACTCTGATGTTGTTAGTTGAATGCAAATGCCTCAACCGTCTACTCTTAGCAACAAAACTAACGCTTTCCATTATTTTATCAAAACACTTACGGTATTACATCTTAGAGTGCGTGTTTTTCACGGTTAATTTGCTGTGGTCAGTATTATCTGTAATGGCGAAAATTATTTTAAACAACTACTTTTAATGCGTTGATTCAATGACTGATGTCGCAAAAGTGACCGCTACTAAACAGTAGCACCACTCTAGGAGGTTGTTATAGAACATACTCCTCCCGGTCTACTTCAGAACCCCAATCTGGCTTCTCGACTTCTGTTCGCCGAATTAACTAGAGTTGAATTAAGCTTATTTGATTCCTGCCTCAAGGCCCCCTTCATCTTTTCTATATAGCTCCAGGTGGGGTCGAACTTAGCATTTGGTTGTAGTATAATGTAATTGGCAGAGGATTCTCAGAGGCAAACCTGTATAGCCTTGTGGTTTACGTGGTAGTCTTTTAAATGGGTTATTTTCGACATTGACGTCGAAATATAGATCTCGCGGTGTTGGTGTTGCTTTTCATGCTTTTCAGATGTGCGTATAACTTGGTTACACAAAACACGCAAGATAAGGAAACAGATTGGGATAGAAACTTCAGCCATATATGGATAAGCCGATCATTTAATGTTCGCATGACCTTATCGTTATCAGTTGAACGGGTCGAAATCAACCATCGGAGCGGTCGCAACGTCAACAGAACTCAGTTCAATAGTCTACGCTTGGGTAGGGCGCAGGGTTCGTTTAATCATACCTGTAGATGATGCCAAAAGCTGGGACGGTTGTGTCATGTCTTATGTCGAGTGGTAATTCCATGTGGGTGGTTTTCTACCTCACACGCGACCGCTCCCAGTGTGTTTGCTATCTCGCATACCTTCTCAATGTCTTGTAGTTCACGCGGGTTGTGACAGATTTGTTGTAAGTTCCTTTTCGCCGGAAGTGACACTATCCGCTTTAGTTCATGTTATTGGACAGCGTAGTGCTGTTGCTGGAAAATGATAGCATGGTTCGTAACTTTTTTCGGCTCATCGCCCGTCAACTGCTTTTTACCATTTGGTGTACAACACTGGTATGCTTTTAACATTAAAGGGTGTGGTTTGCAATATTTGCAATATATATATATATATCCGAAACATTAGGCTCATATTTCGCCCATACGTTTATTGTTCAGTAGTATGTAAATCCATAGCTTTGTTGAGGAGGGCAACTACTTAATAATGCCTTCGTGATTTTCACTCTGGTAACACCCTGTTGGACTTGAAGGAGCGGTGAATAAAAATGATGATGTAGGAAAGCTGTTGAACACTGGGGCAACATACTGGCATTTAGACATCTTTGGTGAGCTGTGGAAGTCGGTTATGGGGATATCAGGAACGTTGTATTCTGGTTGATCCAACGTGTCTTTACATACCAATTCAAGTTTTGTGACTCTGAAGCGCCTCAGCCGTAATCAGCGTGTTTCTGTGTGAACTGCTCTTAACTGCAAATGAGTTCTGTCTACATGGTTGGCGGCATCCGTTTCGGATTAGCCTGTCACAGTGACTGAAACTCAAGGACGCTTGCTCACAACGGTCACCACATGTGGCGCTGCACTTCTTGTGGTTCCACTCGTATCAGGTGTGAACCCGAAGGAATAAGACCAGGAGTCGTGTAAGTGAGACATTGTTGTCCAGCTGGCCGACGCTGGTTAGCCAGTTGATTGGCTATCAGGAAGCCGAAACCCCTATCTTTCGAGAAATAAACACAGAGAGAGAAACTGCACTGGTAAAATCTACAGTGGGGAGAAAAATATTGAAAATAAAGCAAGAAGTGGTTCAGTATTGGAGTACACATTAGTTCACTCTAGAGAGGATATGGAAGATAGACAGAATTCATGGTTAAACTGGATGAAAACAGACAAAACACTCACCATACAGTTAAGCAACAAAGCTGAGGAAAAGAAAAGATAGAAGGCCACAGACACCCAGGTTTCTGAAAGGGGAGGTGGTGAGTTGCCTAACGACAGTGAGTTTTGGACCATGCGAACAGAAAATAAGGATATATAATAAGGATGAACTACTTGAGACTAACGTACTCGTTGTCTCTTGGCCGACGATGTTCTGTTGTAGGAAAATGTCGTTCAGTATTGTAAGATATCCGCACCAAATTTTGTACGAATGAAGTCAAACAGTTTGGGCGTCGTGTTTAACATGTTATTGATGGATTGAGAATAACACAGCGTTATGAGCAAGTTTTAATACTCTTCGTTTCAACCACCTCGGGTGGCCTTCCTCAGGAGTGTTGTAATCGAAATCACTAACACAGGAACAGAGGTCACGTGGGATTTGTCGTGGTTAGGTCAATCTGCGCTGCCACTG
>JTDE01001288.1:128256-162795 GCA_014338405.1 Paragonimus skrjabini miyazakii
ATGTCATCTAATCGTTTACCGCACCGGGCATTATATGCTGAGGCCACGAACAATTGGGTCAAACCACGTGGTGGTCAACCAACGTGGTCACAAAATATGAAGACCTTGACTGCTCCACTGAGCAAAGTGGGTAGGTGTCGCCTGCCTGGATGGGGTCCTCGTGATCACTCAAACCGCTGGTTAGAGACGCTATCCGAGATGGCGATGTGTCGCAGTCAATGGCGTATCTGTATCCATACCATTTCTAGTTCTTCCTCTTAGTCTTCTCTCAATAATTTTCAACCTTCTTAGTAACGTTTTCTAGGATATTGCATGTCACTGTTGAGGTGAACGGCAGCCCGAGTCACAGTTCCTTTTGATCAGGCTCATGGCTGTTATGATGATGATGATGATGATGATGGCACCCACATTTCAATTAAATTGGTGAACTTGCCTAGATGTCCAGAATTGCTAAGTCTCGTTCACGATTACTCACAGCTCACGGAATCAAACACCTTGGTGTAATTTACAAACAAGACATACAGCGGTTGGTTGCGTTCGCGGCACTTGTGTTAGATCTGTCGAGCAACGAACATCATGCCTCTTGAGGGCATTGGTCTCTAAAACGTCCGGATTGAGTCGTTTGAGCAGAATTCTTTATAGGACCCTTCAAGCGCATCTCAAGGAAGTGAATCCCTGATGGCTGCCAGTGTTTTGTGTGTTTTCTCATCTCTAAACAAACGTATGATCCAAGTTTCCCTGAACTCTTAAGTGACGGTTTCCTGCTCCCAAATGAAAGGATTCAACTGGAGCAATGCATGTTACCAAACTGGGCTACCGTGCTTCAAACGTTATCCTGGCAACCGATCTTCAACTGTAGTCCTTCCGTTTAACAATTGGCCAGCATGGGTGTCTGAACCTCTGCTAAATCTTGGACAAGAGTAAGCGAAGCTTTGGTATCCTGTTATGGCAGGTCATCCACAGTCTCCTACTCAACGGGAGCCGACCGGTTAAGTAGGTTACCAAAGTGCACATGCCAGACTTCCATAATGTCCCTCGGTTAATTGCACGAAATTTGTAGTCCCTGTCAATCGGTGCTGTAGTAGACCGAACGAACTTGCCGTAAGTAACCGTAAATGAATCGTAGAACCGGTTTTATTATCACTGGTCGGCGTAGTCCTTTCTGATTCCGCAATGTTATTAGGCAACTTGACTGTAAGCGCTCCAGAATGTGCGTCTTTTATGTTCGTTGTTCGGGTTCGTTTTGGAAACAACAAATGGTTGATTTTTCTCACCTGTTAATCTCTAGATAATTGCCTCATTTTCGTCGAACCAGTCCGGTTTATTCTCGCGCTGTGTACTAATTGTCCTAATACTTTCGGCCGCGATCTGCACATTGAGATATTGCCATACACCGTCAGGAGTGTTGGATGCGAGAACGTTTTTATGACGCACGACAAATGCGTGTTGATAGACCGTCCACTTTCTTGAGTTTTTCAGTCCCTCAACATACTTTTTTCGCGACAGTTCGGTGAGTCTACAACGAATGAGTTTGCAAACCTGAATACACAACTGGGTCCTGACCGGCCCATGATCCGTGCTACATTCAACCGCGCGCGCCACTCGCGTGACACGTGCTTCGCGAATATTGTGTACTCGAATGATCACGTAGTCGAACTGGTGGCGTTGACCGTTTCGTGGATGAGTCGTGGCCGCGATATCGCTCAAATCTTGCTGGAATCGGGTGTTTGCGATAGCCAATTCGTGAGCAGCATGCAGGAAAAACAGACGATCACTGTTTCCATTAACTGCACCAACGGCATGGGACTGGGGACTCCCGGTCAGGTTGCCGAGGCACGCTCTGCCTACGCGTTGAAGTCACCTGGAGCGTTCAGTCGTTCACTCATCGATGTCGAGTGCGTTGTGGTGGACTACTGATCATAGTACTGGACTTTTGTGTTATCGGTGTGACACCTAGTTTAAACATAACCACTAGCTAACGTGACGGGTTTACTTCGACCGAGTCTCAGTCGCCTAGACATGATTCGGGGGCTGATGCCTCGCGGTTCGTATATTGTCAAAGAATTGATGCGGTAATTGACTGTGAAACAGACACCATGGTTTTAACAACCTTCTTTTGAGTGACTAGTTCAGCAGAATATTTACCCAATGCGCGCCTTTCGGAGTTTACCAAGGTTTGCAGGTCTTCCGTCACTTCAAACTGCAATATCGATGTCGTGGTGATTGGTAAACTAATCACGTTGCACAGCCTCTAGTGGTTGGGTCACATACACTGCCTGCTCGTTGAGCAGGTAAGATAAGCTTATCGACCACCAACAGTTGATTGAAACCGCATGGTATGCAGGCAACAACGTGGTCATCAGATGTGAAGACAATGAGTAGGTGTAGCCTGCTTGGCTGGTGTTCTTGTGATCATTCAAATCGCTGGTTAGCAAATTCACTCAAGATGGCGGTGGGCCGCAGTCAATGGCATACCTGCATTCTTATCATTTCTAGTTCTTCCTATTAATCTTTTACCATTTTTTCAGCCTTTTCGTTAGCATTTTCTTCTTGTAGGATATTTTGCGCCACTGTTGAGTTGAGCAGCAGCCCGAACCGTGGTATCATCTCTTCAGGCGCTTGGCTGTTGTGAAGGTGAATGATGATATTGATGTGGTTTAGGTCCATGGCAATAATCGAGGTTTGACTCCTTCTGTCCGCTGCCATGTTGATCCAGCGATGTACGCACATTCCATGTGCTGAAGGGAAACGTTCTGCGTTTGCGGGCATGTCTCACATGACCACCATAGACCTTAGCTGGAGCCTGTGACTCAGCAGTTTGATCTATGGGACAAAAGATTGCAGGTTTTTTTGGTGGACCCCACTCGTTGCCTGTGACTCAACTTCCTCATCTGCAGTGTAGCAGGATGTAGAGCTTACTTCGTGAACCCTATCCGAAACCAGTGGCTCAGAGTCTGACTTCTTTGAGAGTAGAGGCTAACCCAGCCCGGGATGTAGTGAATAAAGCGTTTACGTCTCATTCCGATTACCACTGCGCGCACTAGGTGGATTGTATGTTACATTACGCTCCTAAGAGCTACTGTGAGTGTTTTGATCGTACAGGATAATACGTTGGCAGTCACCATCAACCATTTTACGACCGTACTTTTTGTTGTTGTTTTATTCACATTGTTGTAATCCTCTCTTCCCATATTCGGGGGACAGCAGTGTTCCAACTGTAAATGTAGTTCTGTCGTATGCTCATAACTTCGTGCCTGATTGGCTACGCACCTCTACGCTGTCAATAGTACGACATACTTACCTGTAATCGTAACCGCTTCTCGTCTGAGTTCCCCCGTTTGGCCTATCTGTCATTGAACAAAGTCCGAATCAGTGTGGTCATCCTGACCAAAACAATAAAAGACTGGCTACCTCTTTATAGCAACACATACGCATGCTTCGGTCATGCTGTCCCTTCATTGACAACTTTGAAAACGAGCTATCTTTTACGCTAGTACCTGGTCTAGACAACAAACAATCCCAGTGATGGGCCGACAGGACTAACTTTGTCAACCGCCAAGTGTCGGCACTACCGAAATCACCAGCTGGAATTTTTATGCTAATAGTAGAATTAAATCGATTCAGTTTACTAAGTAGTGTTGGTACACCGGTGTATGACACTTAATGTTTGTAATAAGGTTATTTAGGAAACTGGCGAGGCTTTTGAGTATTAAGTTGAGACATTGTGAAGGCGACTCAGACGTAAGTAGTGAAAAGTGCATTTTACTTCGTTTTAGTTGCTGAAAAGTGTCCATTTTCCCAGATTACAAAAACCACTTTTATGAATGCGAATGCATGTTGTCTGTGTTTCCTCATTACCACACTTTAGTTAGAAAGTCTTAGTGGAATGTTGGAAAGAAGTAGCCGTAGACAGAAAGTTGCTGTTGGCTGACTGCCGTTAGATAGTAAGTGCTGTTTCTTGATGGTTTAGATGACCAATTAGAGGACACGACAGCTGCAACACTTGAACGAATTGCTTTTGTGTACACACTTTTTCTTTTTCAGATGGTAGGAAAGTTAAACTGTAAGTTATAATCTAATGCAGACTATGAACTACCTGACAGTTAGTCACAACTCCGTAAAAATTCTCATCCTTCGGGTTTGCATTGTCTGCCTAACAGGCGTCCAGTGCATACGGAGTGGGATTGCAGTGGGTTAGTGAATGAATATTCCAGATGCAGTGGTTCTTACCTATCGATTAGAAATCGTTTCACCCGATTTTTCGCTGATAGACAAAGCCGAGCGACAGAACTAGCACAGCTGTGGTGGTCTGAAGCAGCCGTACCTGCAGTCTGCTCGACCTCTCGGATGATGGAAATCAGATGGACTAGCAGTGTGGTGGCTTGTCCAAGGCAGCGTTATCTTTTATCGCCCTACTCTTCACTAGCACGCCATTTTGCTACCCGTCCTGTTATTGTGGTCCATCAAAGCTTTAAAGAGTTCATAGTCCCCCGACGTAACCGAGCTATGCGGTGGTTTTCTAACCCTCATTACCACGTGTGATGTGTGCCTGTGATCGACTGATTCAGCCCAAGATTGACCGTACCAGTCGGTCCACCCTGCCGAATGGGTGGCCCATTTTTAGCCAACGGTTTGTCCACATGAGGCGGGCTGCATCGGGGTATGCGAGCGTGCCCTCACCGGTTCCTTAACCGAATCAGGTTAGGGAACGGTATCCACATCTAACTTTAATATGTCGATGCTGGCGAACAGTGCGATGAATTTCGTGTTGAGGTCACCTCGCCCAGCTTCATACTCTCAGTGTTTCTTCTGGTGTAGGCGCGATCGATACCAATTGGCGGTTGATAAATATTTCTCAGAGGCTGACGGACAACTCAGAGATAACTACCAACGTGCATCCTTGAGTCCAAGTGGGTAAGGTGAAAACAAAGACACGGTTGCTACTCTATTAACTCCCGTCGATGTCCCCACGATTATGATTTCTGTTCAAATTGAGATGAAAAATCATTACAGTTTTTGAGCGAGGTTTTGATTACTGGTAAGTACTAGGGGTTTTGGTTAGCATAAATTGAGCATCACTCAAAGTTGGTCAGAGCTATCTCGTTCCCGTGGACTCTACAGCCAACCCGCAGTCCTCTGCTTCTTACCAGTGATCAACACATCTCTCAACAGATTCAGTGCTTTTTGCGATTCCAACCTGGGGAAAATTCCTAGTCACGGGGTCATCAGGACGGTTAGTGTCTCCTATCAAGGTGATTAGAAAATCTGAGCATTGTTTACGTGTGAATGCGGCCGAGCGTTTGCGTATCATAATTCGGTCGTGTATAATATGGTACCATTGAGACTGTGGTTACCACGGTTGCTTCTTGAAAGCGTGACCGGAGCTCTGGTTTTGTCCGTAGCAGGGCTATGCACTACTGACGATCTCTAATGAGAGTGGAGCTCCAGTTTAATGCATCTTTTCAAAAGGGACTGATTGAAAAGTCAATGAAAATTCAATGGTTGATGGTAAACTTATATTGACCAACATTCCATACTATCTACCAGTAAATAAAGTTTGCTTTAATTTGTACGATAACTATGTAACTTAAAAGAAATCTGACCGAAATTTACGGGGTTCTCCATGATACTTGTACCGCGTGCAGTTTTCAGGTTGTGTCGGACCATTAGTGACCTGTATCATGTAGTCACAAAGATGTGTGGCGGTTCCATGGCTGGTTTTGGTGTTTTGTTCCGTGTATCCTTCATCCACCGGAATGGTAGAAAATGATCCTCTATCCACATATTTATGTTATTCCAGTACTGATGCTTAATAGCCATTCATCCGTGGAGAAGAGCATGCACACTAACCAGGAATAAAAAGAAATGGAGTAAATGGGACTTAAATAATGAAACAGAACACAGTCTACACCTTGTTCTTTTTCTTATATTGGCTTACGTATCTCCGTTGTCCTGGAAAGTGTGGGTTGACAACAGCCATTTTGACCTTTGAATTGAGAATGCTGGTCACTTCATATCATAGCAGCCATGAGCCTGACCAAAAAGTGCTGTGGCTCGGGCCGCCGCTCACCTCAACAGTGACATGCAATATCCTAGAAAACGTTACTAAGAAGGTTGAAAATTATTAAACGAAGATTTAGCGGAAGAACTAGAATTGGTATGGATACAGATACGCCACTGACTGCGACACATCACCATCTCAGGAAGCGTCTCTCACCAGCGGTTTGGGTAATCACAAGGACCCCATCCAGGCAGGCGACACCTACCCACTTTGCTCAATGGAGCAGTCAAGGTCTTCATATTTCGTGACCACATTGTCGCTTGACCACCACGCGGCTTTACCCAACTGTTGGTGGCCTCAGTATATAAAGCCCTGTACGGTAAACGATCAGATGATATACGGTGTACGTGACCCAACCAACGCAAGCTGTGTACCGTAATTAATTGACCAATTGATCATACATCCCGAGCTTTCAGGAATACGCGCCGGCGAACTACCATATTGTTCATGCGATCAGTCCACTTAATATGAGCCAATTGGCGGAGACAACGATGGTCAAACACAGCAAGCCTGTTAATATCTTCGTTGCGAACAGGCCACGATTCCGAACCGTAGAGCAAAATGGAACGTACACGAGCACTGTATACCCTTCCTTTCAACTACAACCGAACGTCTCCTCGTCGCCACAAATGACGCGGATTGGCAGAGGCACGATTTGCCTTTGCCAACTTCGCTGTTATCAGTAATATTACAGGCTGACGAGATGGTTCTATCCAAACATGTGGAACTGTCCACAGTCTCGAGTGGACTAGCTGTAAGGAAGAAAGTAGGAGTGGAAATGTCCCAGTCTTGAGGCAGCACTTTGCACGTTGGAGGTGCGAAGCGCATTCCATAGAAACCAGCTCGGTCACTCACCTTGTCCAGCATGGTCTGCATGTCTTCGGCAGAGAGGCTAAGTAAGACAATGTCATCCACATACTCCAGCTTGGTCACACGAGCGCCAGGAGGAAGCTCAACACCGAGTTCACTGGGCTGCTCGAGCGCACCCTCCAGAATATCGTCCATGACAAAATTGAACAAGAAGAAGGAAATCGGATGCCTTCGACTAACACCACTAGAATTGATGAACGCCCGAGACAGTTGTCCATAAACTCTCACCCTGCTTTCAGAGTGAGCATACAGTGATCACAACAGATTCACATATTTCCCTGGTACTCCCTTGCGAAGAAGACAGCTCCAGAAAACGTTACGAGCAACCGCATCGAATGCAGCCTTTAGGTCTAAAAAACCACGACCGTCAGCCCCCTATATAGGTGCCGATGTTCCAAGATCCGTCGCAAGGTGAAAATGTACTCAACTCACCCGTGACTGGATCGGAATCATGCCTGTTCTTTGCGTACCTGACTTTCTCTGGGCTTAGTGGGTCAATGGAAAATAAGGCCAGTGAGTAACTTAGACGCAACGGACATTAGACTGATCCCTTTGTGGTTGCCACATAGACTTCGAGCCCCCGTTTGGAAAACGGGAATCATTGTTGATAGGCACCAATCACGAGGTGTTTCGTCAGTTTCTCAAATCGTCTGGAGGAGTTTAGTCAGTTCTGACATTAATCTCTCTCCACCATCCTTGAAAACAGAAGTAGAGGGGAGGTCTGAACCAGGAGCCTTATTACGCTTCGATAACTTGAGCTCTAGGACCACTTCTGTTTCAGACGGAGGGCCGTCTGGAATGCAATAACTGACCATTCGGGTCCCGTCATCCATATGGTCTGGTTGAGAACGACTGAACTGTTCTTCCAAATGTTCAGCCCACCTGTCAAGTCGGTGCGGTTGACTGGTGATAAGTGAAGCATTTTTTTCACATAGGGTCTCACTTACACCGACTCGACGGCCAGTACAACTATGCATCAGGGAAGAAAGCCTTCTGCTATTCCCAGATAAAAGATCTCTTTCCATCTCTTCTACTGTTCGACCAAGTGGCGCTCACGGTCTTTGCGTAAGCTTTCAGTCAGGTTGCGTTTAAATTCTCGACGGTCGTCATCACACTCAGAATCAGATGGAAACGAGCGCCACTTGTTCATGGGGTTTATCGACGTGACAGAAATCCAGTTCTGTCGCAAGTGAACAGTTCCTTCGGAACATATCTCTTCACATCATGCTTTCATAGCTGCTGCGATTTGTTCTCAGTGTTCGTTAAGATCTCTCACCCGCCTCGAACTGGATAATTTGTTCACCAATGCTTCCTGATAAGCGTTCTTCACACTCTCCTCGCTCGAATACCAGTTAGGTACCTTGTGTTTACGAGTGTATGATTTCCGGGCAAATAACGAAACAAAACGGGCACGCACAATAACACAGTCCGAGTCCACGTGATTGCTCCAAAAGGCACAACAGTCTTTAACAGAGTGGCGCCACCTGTAACTGACTGCTTTCACTTACAACTCGGTTGTTTGTTTGCAAGGTGTAGGCGCCTTGATGTATGTTTGAATGTAGACGTAGCTATGTTTTAGTAGTTACGTCCCCTCCCCTTTCCCTTTTTTTCTTCTCTCTTCCTATATAGGGTTATTTTCCTTCCTTGGTTGTGTGGCAGTTAAGCATCAGTGTGAACCACTGATGTATTTCTGTCTATGATGATGATGATGAGGAACTGACTGCTACATGACTGAGCTGTGTTCACGGCTGAGGAGCACAGAGAGGTCTCCATGTAACGCAGTGCTTCTTCTTGTGTTGGAATGCGGTGCTCGAAATATAGAGACCATGGGATGTTCACAGCTGCAGAAATCCTTTACCATTGTCAGTGCGTTGTGTCCGGACACCAAACGCATGTGAAGGAGGGCGGCGACGTTGAACGCATCTTTGGTAACATCCGAACAGCTATTCTTTGAAGCATACGCCGATATGATGAATAAACAACGCTCTTCTCATTCGCATTGACAGACTTTAACCGATGTATAGAGTCTGACAGCGCAAAAACGACTGTTCACTGGGATCCAATCGAGCAAACACTGTTCTGCTCTGGAACTCAGTGCGATTCCCACCCTAGCTTGCTCATGAGATTCAGCTTCGGCGTCACCACAGACCTTAAGAGAGAGAGGCGCTTGGGTCGACAGTTGTCTAGGGGTGAGCTCAAGTGCATGACGATATTAGAATCGTAGATTTACCTCTTCGATACACGGCACACATCAAGCTCCAGACTTGAGGGATTACTTGCCGGAATAGCTTAATGACTGACTTACCGAGGAATGCAAACATTGAAGGCGCCACTGTTTACTAGTAGTCTTAGCTTTAGATAACGATTACCACCCGAAGGTATATGGAAGGCAAAATACTTGGGGACAAAGTTGAAGGAGAAAGTCCTGATTGGTGAGTAATGTGACTGTCGGTAGAACAATTTCTCATACTTTCCGTTTGTTTGTGCCGCAGAATCGGATTGGCTTGAGGGACCCTACTCAAAAGTATGGCCTGTGAGACAACAGGATACAGGGTGTTCTTGGGGACACTACCCAGAGTCTGACTCACCTGGCATTGAAGGGCTTGCCTAGCCCGAGGCGTAGTGAATAACACACCAATGTCTGATTCTGAATAGTGCTGCCTGCACTGTAGATGTATTTGAAGCCACATCAGGATTTTGGATGATAGTGAATGTCTGTCGACCACATCGGATGCGCCGGAAGTCACCGTTAACCGTTGGGTGATCTCCTTCTTCCTGATGTTAAAGATAGCAATGCGGTAATCATGCCGTGGACGGAGGTTGACTTGTGGGACCCCAGCCCGAATTTCTGACTCAAAAGTCTGACGTGCGGGACAGCGGGATACAGGGTTTTCTTGGGAGACCCTACCCGGAGCCAATGACTCGAGAGTCTAACTTACTTGGCAGTGGTGAGCTTGCCTAGCCTGAGGGCTCGGTGAATAAGACTTTGATATCTGATTCTGAGCACTGCTGCACTCAGTTGATGTACTCGAAGGTACATCAGGCTTTTGGGAGATATTTTTCGACCGTATCGGAGAATACGCCATGCAGCCACGGTCAGCCGTTAGGCGTTCGGAGTTCTCTTTGTTTGGTGGTACCTTTCCTAACCCCCTTCTTGCTGATACGGAAGACAGCAGTGCCGCAACTATAAAAATATTTCCGCTGTATGTTCATAGGATCGTGCCTCACTGCCTGAGCACTACAACGCGGTCAGTAGTGCGGTATACAATTCTATGATTGTAACTGCTTTTCGTCTGACTGCTGCCATTTGGCCTGTCTGACGAGGTTGCACCTGGAAAGACAGGAGTCGTAGTCAGCATAGCCCGCCGGATCAAAACAGTGCACAAGTCCGACCACCTCGCCAATGTAGCAATATAGGTCGGGTAGCAGTGTAGGTCGTATTAATCAGCACTTATTCTACAGACCATGTAAACCAAATTGTGCATTAGCCTTAGCATACCACCCTCAAATATGGTCAAGTGTACGGACCGGTGCTACTTCTGAACTAGCAATTTATGCTTTTGGGAGGAAATGCTTCATACTGAGAAAATGATATAAACAGCCCACGTTACTACTCTAGACTGCCTTTTTGTGGTCATGGTGAAGGGCAGCGTAACGTACATTTTGCATTTATCATCTGGAAGAAGAGTGATACCCCTGGATGTAGTCGTTTATGGCAACATCGTGAATTAAGTGTGGTCGTTCAGAACCTTGTTGGGCGTCGCTGTTGACCGGAAATTGGTCTACAAAAATATTGTAGGCACCTACCCATCCAAATGTCTGTCGGTATGAAACTTGATTAGGTTTGGCTTACTGTCTAACATCCTTTGTTGAGAGACAGAGTTTGAAACTAGCTGTACTAGCGAAATTGTGTCTCACGGACATCTTGGGAGACAATCGACAATTGCTTCTGGAAATATTGTCCAATTTTTAGTGTTTGATGGAGTGTGAACATTTGATTGTTAGGATCTGGGCTAAAACCGCGGAGCTTCCTCTGGCCATATCGCAGACGAATTGTAACGTCGTAGACTCTAATCAGGCATGCAAAATTATGTCCGAACCGCTTTAGGCGATGGTATGAAGTTGCTTCACGGAAGAAGTTTCCGTCTGTTCCCAACACACCCCAAACTTTATCGTTCCTAACAGTGTGCTACCACTGCACAGAAACAATGATTGTTGAAAATGTATATCGGGCAAGCGTCATCACAGAGGATACAGGTTTTGCTACCGCAGCACGGTGTCATGTGCACAATCACGTTATGCGTTTTGTCCTTTAACAAGAGGTGAATTTCACAACAGTGTTAGAGATGCCTCAGGTTAACAAACGCTAATGGGGCTTTAGCACTCACCAACTGTGATCCAGCTGCCATGGTGTGGAAATCGCATGACCACCTAATCTGCTGCTATCCGGGTTGACTGCGGTTACGTGGCCTTATCTTTATACACGTCGACAGCGTAGTAAGCATATCATATGATGATACCCTAGTCGCTGACTGGTCTAGAATGTTTCACTTTATCTTTACACAGTCACCAAGCCTGAAGATGTCATCGGCACAGTCCAAGTATGACTCTACTTTCTGGGAGGAGCTTCACTTAAGATGACAGTACTATTCCATATGATTCCGTCGGTTGTGACATGGTATCTGCTGCACACATTAAACATTCTTTAAGCCTACACATACTCATACGGTTTGTCAAAGTCGCAGTGGACGGAGAATCAAGGCCAGGGGGTTCTGTACATAGGGTTGATGTATAGCACGCTGTAAGCAGCTTCCCAAATAACTTCAGGTTGATATGCTTATAGTGGCACAGTTTCATTTAAAAACGTTCGTCAGGTTGCAGCTTAGTGGTGAAAGATGCCGACTTGTACTATTGTGTAGAGTCAATACGTAAATTGAATCTGCAATAAATATGAATTCGTGTTTCTTCATTGTGAGGATTTAGCATCAATCTGTTCCGCTAATGTGAACTTCGATTCATATACGAATATAATGGACAGCTCTGGCATTTGCACCTTAATTGAACGAAGTGCCAGTAGTTTGGTATGACTGACCAGGAGTACTTCGTAATCACTGTAACTAAGACGATTTATTTTCTGACTTTAACTCTGTTGGTATTCATACTCGTTGTGATGGTCGTTGCTTACTGAGTAGTTCCTTACCGCACTACATTGTTTCATTTACACCCTTCTCACTGATTTGGTCGGGACCCGGTTTTACCATCTTGCTGAGTGATGCTTGACGAGATCATTCACACACGGGAGAGGCCGTAAGACAAAAAATAATCGAAAGGTTATCTACAGTTGTTAGTTTTTTGTGGTAACTCATTTGCCTACATTTCAATCCTTATGGACCTCTCTTCCCTTTATTCTGTTTGTTTACTCTGATTAATTTTCCGTTCGTTTTAGTTCTTTAATCTTGAGCTTCACAGCTTAGGACTGCTTCGGTACGTTACGACCATCTGGCTGATCAACTAGACACACGGAGATTTATTGAACGGAGTTACTAACTCCAGTTCTCACCGTGTGTCCGATAAGGTTTCACTGCCACCTAATAAAGTTGACTGTTTATGTGACAAAACTTCATTGTTCGTCGACGAGTCATGAAATGAGAATGCACACAGTGAACATCACGTTGCAAACATATTGATTAGGTCAGAGTTCGCTATCATGATGAAGGTCACCTGAAAACTAACTTACGTTTTTGTGGAGAGTGGGCTCTAGTTCGTTGGTGTTTGTTAGTGCCATTCAGCTCACATGAAAATCGTTTAATCTTAACTATACTGACAGGCGGAAGTTTTCGACAGGTAACGCCAAGGCAAGAAAAGCATTTATCCTGTTTACTCGCCATTGAAACGCCGTTTTTATCACGAATTTTTGTCTCAAAAGTAGGCGGTTTTATGCACTAACATAAGTGAGTGTGAATGTTTTTTTCGTTTTATAATGTCACGAAATTTATTAAAACTAACACTTATAGGGAAATCTGTCCAAAATTCTAAGGATTTAGTGATTGTTGCAGTTATGCGGTGCCCTAAGAACATGCATCATTTTGTTTTTTAAGTTATGTTCTGTTTCTGCACGTCGTTTAGGAATAACTTGAGTCAAGTATAATCACCAGGTCTTATATTAAAAGATAAGGGTCGAACTGTTGCGTCATTTCTGGGTCGTATGTTGCTGTATCCGAGAAATTTGCATGTTTCGATCCCTGACTGATAGTGTAGGGCACTATCAGTCAACTAATCGCTTTCACTGATGAGTAGTAGAGGATTTTAGTTTTTATATAGATTCAACTTCACTCACAGTTGATTGCAGTTATCGCATTCCTATAGAGTCGGCCTCCTTCAAAAAGAAGCACTAGATTGGAGTTTCGCTCTCATTAAACCTCGTCATTAGTGCATATCCCTGCTACAGCTGGAACTAGAACTAGAACCGTGTTGACCATTGCGCCATTGACCTCACATTAAGCACGGCCGCATTATCGTATGTGAATGGCAAATCACTTTCGCTTCTGAGTAATGATCAGGTTGCCCGACCACCTCGAGAAGAGACATAGTAACTGTCCTGTTAACTCCAATCGATAACCCCTTGACTAAGACTTCTGTCCAAGTTGAAATCTTAGAAATCATTAACTACCTAATAATAAACATACCGCTCAACATGTATTGAATTTCTGCATCCAGTTCAAGTTTGGTTTATCCCAGACATTCACCGAGCTTTACTTGTCCATTTGTTTTTCTTCAGGATCTGCGGACGCAGCCTGTGATACCCCCTCGAATACTGGTTCCTTTGGGTGATACGGTATGACTAACCGGTTCTTCATTCCGCTTTGATTTTTATTGTAGGTCTTGTTATCCGTTTTGCTGTAGTTTTTCTCACTGATTGGTTGCTTTTGTGGCCTGCTTACCTCTTCTTTTGTTCCATGACAGTCGCTGCGTACGTTTTCGATCACTATTGTAGTTGTGTGAATATTCCTATTGTGGTATTTAGAAAACAAGTTGGTAGGTATGTGTTCCAAGTTGAACATCATCCACAATTGATCGCAGCTGTCGCATTCTCATAGACTTTCCAGTCGGCCCCTTTCGAAAAGAAGCACTAGACTCGAGTTTCGCTCTCATTAGAGCTCGTCAGTAGTGCATATCATCGACACTGCCGGGACTTGAACCACGGACATGCTGTTCATGGGGCAACCGTGTTTACAACTGCGTCATTGACCTCACGTTAGGCACGACCGAATTATCATATGTGAACGCTCAACCACTTTCGCTTGTGAGTAATGATCAGGTTGCCCGATCGTCTCAAAATGGAGACACAGTTACTGTCTGTTAACTCCTATCGATAACCCCGCGATTAGGACTTCCTAGACAAGTCGAGATCTCCGATCTCATTAAACCTGCTAGGCGATATTTTAGATTACTAATGAGTAGTCGGGGATTTGGTTAATTTCAAGTTGAACATCATCCACAATTGATCGCAGCTGTCGCATTCGCATAGACTTTCCAGTCGGCCCCTTTCGAAAAGAAGCACTAGACTCGAGTTTCGCTCTCATTAGAGCTCGTCAGTAGTGCATATCATCGACACTGCCGGGACTTGAACCACGGACATGCTGTTCATGAGGCAACCGTGTTTTAGACTGGATAGTCTATGCGAATGCGACAGCTGCGATCAATTGTGGATGATGTTCAACTTGAAATTAACCAAATCCCCGACTACTCATTAGGTATGTGTTCATTGGGTTACTAAACACTTGTTATTGAACAGGGTCTTAGGTGAAATCTCGGTCAGTGATCAACGCAGTAGCTCGGTATTTATGAGAACGAATGGAGTATACATTTTCGGTGATGTGCACTAAAGGTTAACAACCAACCTGCATACTGAGAACACTCATTGTCTCCGTCATTTGGTACTAACTCCGACGGCCATGATGCATTGTTGTTGGATCGTAGTGCGCTACTTACGTGGAACCATACATAGCTCTAATGATATGTCCATATCCTTCTTGTGGTCGTTGTCTGTGCGACACACAACGATCACCTTAGCTATTCTTTTCCGATTCATGCGCAATGGCGTAAAGTCGCATAACACATTTTGTATCGTCCATCTGATTTTCACTGGCTGGCTCATAATACCAACCGATAACGATTTAACGTTGCTATAGGATTGCGCGTCTTGTGATGGCCCGAAGATTATCTAAGCAACCGTAGGTTCAGTTTCAAAGTCATCGTCCAGTTAAGTTGATTTCCAGTCAGTAGCGGCATTTCGCGAGAGGCCATCTTTGGTTTCCTGCTGTTCCACGTAGTCGTTCTTAATATGTCGAGCTTCATCCTGTCGTCAGTGCTAATCTGTGTCCATGGCGCACATGTGTAGTATGCCGTAAAGAGTTTATAGGATATGGGTGCGCCTAAGACTGGCATGTCTTTAGTCGGTGACTCACAGATAAACACTAACCATCTACCGCCGCCAAGTTTAATGTACGATCATTACTTAGTGATTATTATTATTACTATTATCGTTTAATTGCTACGGATTCATGACGCAAAACACTTACTGACTCATAAGTGAGACCTGTATACCAAAACTGTACGAACACAACAAAGAAGTCACAATGAACATGGGGGTTAGTAGTGAAGGTTCGGGGATTTAGGTTATTTCAAAATTGAACACCACCCACATTCAATCACGGCCTTCGTATTCATATAAGCCTTTCGGCTAGCCCACTTCGAAAGGAAGCACTAGACTCGAGTTTCGCTTTTATTAGAGCTCATCAGTAGTGCATCTCCTTGTCCGGATCGGAGTTTGCACTCTGACCCTCGTGCTTGTGAGACTAGCGTGTTAACCACTACGCCAGCAACCTCACAATAGGCATGACCGAATAATCAAATCCAAACGCTCAACCACAACCTTGTATGAATAGTGTTCAGCTTGCCCGATCATTTCGAAAGGAGAATGAACAAAATCACTCTGTTCTATCCAATCGATAACCCCGTGATCAGGACTTCTCAGTTAGGTTGAAGTTACTGTCTTCATTGAACCAACTGAGCATGATTTGAATCAGTAGTGAAGGTTCGGAGATTTAGGTTATTTCAAAATTGAAAGAACATGGGAGTTATTGGTGCATCGTTCGCCGATTTCTCCACAATATGCGACTGCATTGTATGGAAGTAGTTGTACAGGATTGTCATCTCTGTTGAAACATCTCAAAAGTAACGTTAGAGTACATCGTTTATTGTTCCAATAACCACCTGTGGACAGTCTATCCCCAGTTCCTATGTTGCAATCCATGTCAATGAGATGGACGGGAAATCCAGCTCAAATGTGATACTTCTACGCTCTTGGCTTGACTGTGTATTTCAACTGGTTGAATCATTGAGGGTTAGGATGTACTCTTGTTCAGAAAGAATGAAAGCATTAAGTAGGTTCTCAATAAATTGCACACCTTATAAGTGATTTGATTCTAACACAAAATTTTGCACAGCACCTGATCATCCACTAGCAAGTACGAACCTGGGTTTCAAATAGATAGGTCACTTTCTAAACAGAACTCATCGCTTGGTGTCTTCTCACTGCGGGACGCATCGTTCAATCGGTTCTCATGTTTAAAATTTCACTCTATCTGTACACGTGCGGGGATCAGTCGGCATTACGACCCTCAGGCACTCCCCTGCCGCACTCTCATAAGGTACTAAATCTATGTAGTTGTCTCCGTTCGATTTTTTTTCTGTCTGTCAGTTTGTCAGTTATGTACGTTCGATATTGGCATGCCATACGTTATTGTCTTATTCCTCTTTCCTATATGCTTTCCTGTCATATAAGTACTTTTCCACTTTTTACGGTTCGTCCGACAACGTTCGTTCTCCAGTCATCCTAGAAACGCAAGTTCATGATGGTTTTATATCTTATGTACGTACCTGTGAGTCTACCAGTCATTTGTTCACGTCGCTATTCTTTATCAGGTATCAGTGGTTCAATTTACATTGATTTCTAGTGCGTGCACAACTCAGGTTGGACTTTGACTGGCAACTCTAAAATAGGTTCACTTTGTCTGTTTAACTTTAAAACAGTATAAAAATGAGAACTCATTGGTTTTCAGGCTACCAAGTTTTTAGTTGATACTTTTCGCCAGACTGTTTTAGGCAGATGCAGTGATCGTACTGTCCTTTGATTTTCCAATCTTGCAGTGAACTTGCGACTGTAGTTAACATTCAGTCTTTCTGTATCTACGTTCACATACAGCCATTCTAAAAAAACCTATCGCGTCGAACTCTTATCTGTTCTGTACCGTCTCGATGGCATTAGCCTTCTGTTTCATACCTTCGGGATCACTATGTGACTCGCTAAGGCTATCGATCGGACATCACGCTGTTCTTCGATTTGTTGTCTAGAGCCATATTCTTTGTCTTGTGCGCTTCAACTTTTTTGTTCCATTGAGAACAACATGAAAATATTTACTATACGCGAGTCAAAACGTGGTCAATTTCTTGTTCATTTAAAATCGATGATCTTTTAAAAGGTCATAGATTTCACCACAGTTTTGGAGTTTTGTAACATCTGGTGACTTTCCATCCAAACGTTGCTTTTACATTGTATCTTTATTCCTCACTTATCAAACTGACCCAGGTATTGATGTATGAACGTCCCTATACATTTACGTTTCATGAGTAGGCGTTCATTATACAGGGTCATATTCATATTCTCCGAGTAAATTCGAGGTACATTGAGTTAAGTAGCCGATAAACACTCATAGTCGACCGGAAGGGTGAAAGTTTAGTTAGTTTGCTCGACCGTCTACTATGGGTTTATTATCTGTACTGTGCTGATGAAGCTCTGTCTGTGTGGACCGCCTCCAACCCATCTCAGTCTGTTTTGTTTTAGCTGATTTCAGGTTTTTAATTATCAGACGGTTGTTGTTACAGTGACCTTTTGGCTTATTGTTTCAAGGTCAATTTGACTCCTTCTTCAATATTTGTTGAGTATGAAGCCATATGAGGACGAATTTAAACGTCTTTTAGACTTTTTAATTTTGCTGGTTCGCTATCATTCTTTCTTTTCGAACCACGTGAATGCCCCTGTCTTTATTTGATCTACCGGTTGATATGAAACTCACTGGAGACACAGACGACAGCTTACTGCATACTCAAATCCCCCGACTTCGGTTGGATCCGAATCAGTGATAGAGATGGCATACCCAAACGTGGCAAGCGCTCTCTCAGCTGAGCTTCCGGCTTGAATTCGTAACTTAGCTGCTAAGGTGCGTCGGAGTATGCTGTTTTTGTCGCTGGTTTGAGTCCAGCCGAAGTCCAGATTTTTCGCAATTGGGCCTCTTCTAAATTCGTTAACGATGCTATACGAAACGTAGTGAAGCTCCGTTCACTATCAAATAGACAAACTTGCTTGTCATATTGGACCACAATAATAATTGGATATAAGCTTGTCTCCTTCGATTTTATCGTAATGTTAGCCTTGGAATCGTTGGTTGTTAAATTTTGCTCCTCGCGCCCCAAACAATCGACATTATCTCCTCAAACTCAAGTATTTTAACGTCAGCTAGTCAACTTACTGTTTTTTGGTTGTTTATCGGTTGATTTGGTTCGTGTATGGCTGGTTGATTTACGATTATGTATCATTGTGTCTGCTGATACACAGATTACTCTGACATATTTTCTGTACACCAGCCAGCGATACACATGTAGGTTTTTTCATAAATCAGCAACTGATTTTTCGGTAAATATTTCAACCCACACTTGCTATTACCTTTTTAATCATACTACTCGTAAACCCAAAGTAGATGAAATGCTGGTTGCTTACCATACATTAACACCAAAGCCTGTCATATGAAGTGCGGACATGACTGGCTTGGGTACGATCGTATGGGGACTGGTTTTCCACTGCGGATGGACAAAGAAGCCGCTGGGAATATTTACAGTCATAAAGGCAATTTCGGTCTGTTGGAGTGCTTTCTCGAACCCGTTGAGAACGGTTTGAACTGCTTGTGGGACGTCACGGATTTGTTTAGATGTCATCCGCTTGTTCAGTTGTAGACCCGACCATGAGTTATACTCCACTTTTTTCATACAGAGAGAACATTTTGCCACGTGAAAGCAGCCAGTGGGGTTTCTTTTGTACCAATTGTATGTTTCAGGGGTATTTCAAGAAGAAAGCATAGGTGCTCACCCGTGGATATGTCAGAGACATTTTGTTTATTTTATATTTCATTTTGCTCTATTTCAAGGACAGTTTTAGGAATATGCTTGAAGTCTGTTTTTCTGGTCGTTTTATGTTTCATACAATTGGTTCTAATTCGAATGAGTTGCCTGTCTCAGTCTGTGTAAATTTAGTCATGAAAAGTGTTATTGTGAGTTAACATACGGGACTAAATGTCTCAGTTACTATTCTTAATCATTCGAAGTTGGTACTGGAGTTAGCCAGCTTTTATCTCATCCCCAGTAAACGATCTGATCACGACAGTTGTCTTAATTACTGCACCCCTAGCACTGACCGCTAACTTGAAAACCAATTTGATAAATGCCTTGACCTTGTTAGAGTCTTCAGAATGGGCCGCACTCCCTTTGAACGGAAAAACCCAGATATTGTCTTTTTTCTAATTTGTTAACTTTCCATCACATTTTGATTACTCCACATGCGTACTGATTCTTCACCTTATGCAACTTTCAATTTTATCTCATGTCACACGGTACGGGTGGAATGCAGCGTATTCAGCAACTCTGACCTGTTTCCTCTTGTAGTCGGTTGAATTAAACGCTTTTGATATACTAATGTTGTCTATGTGCTTGTTGTATGTTTGCATAACAATATCACCATCTCTGCTTTATTATTCTAAAAACGAATGGCCTCACTCGCAGCGATTAGGCATTTTGGCTCGCGTTGATGTACATACATCAGTTCCATCTTGAACCAGCTATCACAATCTGTCTGTCCAGTTAAGCTTAGACGGTTCGTTTTTTTGGTTTTGCCCAGTAGGCAATGTTTAACAGATCACTGTTACATTATACTCGTCTGTTACATTGTAACCGTAATTGGGAATCACAGTGATGCGAGAGGCTATCTGCGCGAACACACATAAGACTTCGGGATTAGACTGATCACATGACTAAGGGATTATTGAACGACGCAATCATTTAACTTGGGTCATTTATTCAAATGTTAATGAACTCCATAAAACTTGAATTTTCTCGGAAGTCCAATTTACAAATCGTTTTGTTTGCTCTCATTGATGGACTGATATAATCAGAAAATCACGGGTTCAGGGATCGTTAATTTGTTGTGATTCTATTATTTTTACCTGTTCGATTATCATTTCATATATGTAACTGACGAAAACGAATGAAATATTACTCGGACATGCACCTTACATAGCAATTTTGATCTTACTTGAATTAATAAAGGGGTAAAATGATTTCAAAATCAGCTTTTGTCATAGTTAATCCGAATTCATTCACTGATTATAGATTGAGGTTATATATACTTTGAAACATCTGATAATGCGAAAAACAAAGGCACATGCGAAACATAGCAACCATTCTGTAATTAAGAACTCAGATTTTGCAATCAAAATTGAAGCTCGGTCTAGTGTTCTGTTTTATGTCATAACACTCCATTGATGAGATATATATGGCCTGATTCATGGCTACTTTTCATCAGTAGCTGCTGCGAAGGATCAAAGTTGTTTTATTGGTCTTTCGATGGTAACTGTCAAACAAACACTCTACTGTGGGTGTCATCCTTTGGACTTAGCAAGCACAGTTCGACTATTTAAGTCCGTGGTGATGGTAGTTATCTTGATCGCGCTATATCAAATGGTGCTCTTGGGACCGGTGATCTAATGAATACGATGCTTTGGTTGTTTGCACAGAAATTATCGGTTCGAATTTCGGCCTGATCATCTTTAGCTTGTGAGCACAAACATGTACAAAGCTGGTGGTAGGGTTTTGGTTTTTAGACAATCAGGTGAATCGACCATTATCCAACCACAGTTATTTTCTTCGTTTACCATCTATAACTTTAATGGCTTACGCTTTGTCATTTACAGCTTCACGCTCGGTTTTGTTTTCAGGTCGCCTGCGGTGCTCAGTCATCTGTAGACGGCAACCGTACTGCGCTGTGAATCTTCACTTTCTTCAGCAATATCGGTATCGATTGCCTTCCGTTTTCACCTAATCATGTGTATACTGCTTCTCTCCTGGATATAATTACTGACCGTCGGTTACGTACGTCTTCCATCAGCTCCTGTTGAGCCTGTAAAAACTGACGTGCTCGGTCGTTCTCTTGGAAAACTTTATTCTCCCTCAGCATTCTTGTCAAGTCAGCCACTTTTCTGGTCACATAATCATTATCTGAATGAACTGCAGATTTTTACAAATGTTTTTCTTATTTTTCTATATCATAGGCTTTCGGAAGTCTCAAAGATTCGTTTTGATCGCTTCTGCTTCCTTTATTGCTTGTTTGTCATTTTAACGGTCTATCCTTTTTAATATGGCTACACTGTAAGCTGCTCTGTTGACCTGTGAATAAAAACCTCTTGATGTCATTCTTGTATGTGTTCTTTCTTAGGGTCTTCTTATGCCTGTTAATCATGTTATCTAACCATACATTCACTGGAACGTTGATTCTGAGTTGAATGATTTAGAGCCAAGGATCGACTGGGAGTACGGGTGTAGCGAAGTCATTTAATAAATTAGGCACTTTATCATCTAGTCTGTACATGTATGTCACTTATCGTGCAGTCGTAGAATTCCAGTCCACAATGTAACGTAGTTTCCGATCAAGTGTTGTACACGTCTTTTTGATTCTGCCCATTTGGTGGCTGTTGGTACCTGATAGTTGCCCGTCATTCCTGATATTGTGCTGTTATCGCTAGCTGATGGCTCGTTGAATTTGTAGCGTTGTCCCTGATCCATCGACTTTGGGCCTTGATCGTAGCCTGTTGAATATCAGATTACCTGCGTCTCCGACTTGTTCCTCATCAGGTCACCCCTGCTACAATTGCACACGCGGTCGTGCGACTTACTCTCCAACGTTCGTTGGGGATGAGTAAAAACTCAAACTTCCTCGGTCTCTGAATATATATGGTGTTAGGGCGCCCACCCTGTGACCGTCCCAGGGCGCCTCCGTCGTGAGAAAGAAGAAAGAAATCACTCGACTCAGTCCGAACTGGCGGAACTGTTCAAATCGGTTGAGACTTTTTATACCGCTATGCGCATGTGTGATCCTAACTCTATCATGATGAGGTGGGAATGTGTGTTCATGACGTGCCCTATAAATACCTTGTACTTGTCGCCCTAGCCGCACACGTTTTGTAGTGGAACAAAGCTTCTTATTTTGAACGCGTCTTTTGGCTTGCCTTGGGAGCGAATACGGGACAGTCGCGGTACTATTCGGGACCGAGATTTTCGTGTGAATTATTACCGGGACGAGAATCCGATTTTATCGGGCGCACCACTATACCGAGATTAAACCAGCGTACCGTTTAGGGTTTACAACATATGGCAAGCAATCATGACAGACTGCAAAGACCGTATATGGAAGTCTTGGCCTTAAAATAAATCAGGTTGTGGGGGCGTTAACAAGCTGACGAAGAAGTACGGGCGTTTAGGCCCGCACGACTGCTGTCTGCTTAGCTAATTGGAATAATACTGAGCCATTCACGGGACCTGAGGTTCACCATACTTACCTCGTTAGCAGATGCACCTCTCAACGTTCCCTCGTTACTCGATGGTTTCCTAAAGTAGCAACTGCAAGGATTTACGAGTGAGAAAATAAGCTATGGAAGCATAATCAAGGTCCATCAGGCATATATTATGCCCGGTGAATTACGTTTGACCTGTTGTCGTACGAAGCACATGCATGAGTAACTACGACCGTTCAGCCATTCGTCAATTTTGCTTGGGTGTGACAGTCTGTAGTCCACGAGACCCCTTCAGGTAACACGGTTAAGTGCATATTGCAATGCTACTGTTTGTCACACCGTCAACCAGTAAGTTATGCGAAGCATCCATTGACTGCCCGGTCATGTATTTAACTGTGAACGTTATCGTTGGGGTCCGCGCAGTAGACGACACAAGTGGATACAGTTGACTGTTATTCTACCTACAAGACGTTTAAATTGCAATCACTCTGACCATTAACTGGCTGCGCCGTCGGCTTATATGGGGCTAGTTTCTCGCTTTTATGAAACGGTTTTGAGAGTGATCCCGCAGAAAACAGTTGACCACAACGAACTACGTTCAACGTCATAGCTTTCGGAGCGCTGTGACCTCAGGCAGAGTCCAAAAAGTTGGTCCGGGTGCTCTCAGGTGCTGTCAATACTGCTGGTACAAAGAATTATGAAAGAACATAACTTCAAAACATCCATGGGTACCCACCTAAACCTACATGTATGCACATTTGAACATAATCTTGCAGATACTAGGTCATGGAGGCTGTTGAGAATCTCGAACTGTTTAGTATCTGTCCAGTTCTGTTAACTCCAAAGTCTGTTTCGGTTTTGGCTTTTTTAGTGGGGTAGGCAAAATCCTAGACTGAATTAGGACGTGACCGGACTAGTCCTAGGTCCATTTCTATATGTTCAAAACTTAATTTTTCTTGCGTTGATACCTCTATCCAATAATTGGACAGGACGGGACAAACCATTCAGATGTCTAAGTTACAAACAGAACATGTGAACTCACCATCTCCTCAAACACCTTGGTAATGACAGATTCTTGAATTTCCGTCAATCATTCAACCGAATCACTATGCTGAATTAATCCTGTCTAGGATCAGGCGAATCGGCAGTCAAGGTTTGTCGGTTCGGGATAGACTAGTGTCTGGAGGTGATGAAATAAAAAAAACAGAATAATTTTAGGTCGCAACAACCACGTTTTCTCAACCATGATACACACACTCAGGGATGCAACGGACTTGATCCTTACCAGTGGTAATAATAAACGGTGGGTAATGGTAGCTTCAATCTACTCAAAAATTCCAGGTGCGTGAGCTGTATGATGACTTATTTTGGTGTCATGAATGTGCGCGTCGAGTCTGCGCTACGAATCAATCGTTGACCCCGTCACGGTAGATGTTGTTTTAGCGTTCCCAATCGGGCACGCACCAACGCTGAATGCATGTTATTTGCAAGCCAACTGGCTCATTTTATGCAGCATCGAGGTGGTTGCTTTGCTTATGTTAGAATATGCCTCGCAACCGTTCCTGGAGAATCCGGTATACTCAACTTTCGTCTCCTCTGATACGGAACTGTCTCACTCTATGCAGACTACATGGATGCGTTGTTGAGCAGAATTTTGTAATTCGTTCATTTACTGTGTTTTACGTTCTAACTAATGGTAATATCACTTGCGAACTATAGACGACAGTGTTGAATGTTTTGCTACAGATGAAAATGCAGTGACGAGCTGAATCTTATCCAAAAGTGATGATTTGGCCTTCTTCATCAGTGAAGCACAATTTAGACAGACGGGCCGTCGGCTCCCATGCACGACTAACGACCGGCTTCAGAAAACCTATTACTTTGCGTTTGCTATTTGCGATAGGGGAACCTGGCAGCTAGACAATCTTCTCAGAGCGATTAACCAATAGTCGTTGCGTACATGTTATGTTATGCTCATTTTATTATTAAAATATAACAATCAGAATAGAAAATATGTAAGTTGCTAGGAAATATGAAACATGGTACCTATGACGAAGTATACTGTGGTAATACCTACTCTTGTAGAAGTTCGATGCTAACCACTGTTTCTACACGTATCAACATGTCATTACTTGGATAAACTAAGTATTAAATAAGATGTTAACATTTCGTTTACTCTCTTCAGTCACGAACGCAAATCAGATTATAGAGGACATGCGGATAGCCACAAGTAAGCGCCGTGACTAAGGCCGTTGAACAAAATGCTGAATGTGGGGGCGTATAAACGACCGGTAGATTGCATATGCCTCTCAGGTATTTCCATTTCATTGGACAGTTTAATTGGTCTATCGTACTGGTCGGTGTATCGCAGACCTATGAGCCATCTGGCGCGAAACGCATTCCAATGATAAACAGCCGTTAGGCGAACTGATACCTAGCTTATTAAATAATCCGTCACTGTTGGGAAGGTAAATTAACTGCCGGTCATGGACGATTGTCCTCACTGTATTCTCTGTAACCAAATACAAATAGTAATATTATGTTAAGAAATTTCGGACTAACATTCAGAAGCAGTTTTAGAAACAAGTATATTTTGTTTGATCTTGGAGACAACCCGTATTTGTGGTTGTAAATTTACACGATCTAAATAAGAACTATTTGCGTAGATGCTGGAAATGTTACTGTATCTGCATTTAAGACTCCGGTTAGGTCATAATAAGTTATGAGAGCGTTGAAGAAACGAAGTATCTTACATTATCATCTGATTCGGTGTATCATGAAATTCAGAGTTTGCAACAAGAAGTTGATGAGCTGTTCTGAAAACATTCTGTGATCATTATTCACAAGCGAAAGTGGTTGAAAGTTCACATATGATAATTCGGTCGTGCCTAATGTGAGGTCAACGGCGCACTGGTAAACACGGTTGCCTCATAAAAAGCGTGACCGGAGTTCTAGTCCGGGTAGTGGCAAAGATATGTACTACTGACGAGCTCTAATGAGAGCAAAACTCGGGTCTAGTGCTTCTTTTCGAAAGGGGCCGACTGGAAAGTCTATGGGAATGCGTAAGCTGCGATCAGTTGTGGGTGATGTTCAATCTGTATGAAAACGAAAATTCCGTACTACTCATCAGTGAAAGGAGTTAGTTGACGTTCGATGTAACTGGATAAGGTAAATACACAACTCAGCTGCTTCCTTTCCTGCCATTTATCAGGTGCAAGAAGAATGGAACGATGTTTTATGGCAATTTCGAGGGGAGGATTAAATGGCATTGTGTCGTTGATTTAGGAGTTGTTAGTGGATTGGTTTCAACAGTCTGGATTCCTGATGCACTCCTAGCACAAAGTAGTACGAAGGGGTTTGTGGCGCATGCTCTGAATTGTGACGTGTATGTAAGGATTGCGCACTGCGTGGTACATCGTCAGGTTCAACTGTCGAAGTCTGCCTAGACAAGTCATGAAATCAACGCATGCAATTACCAGTGTTCTTAATGGTATAAAGTCAAGTCTGCTACGTTTAAGGACTTCTGCTTACATATCCGGGGCGATGAATTCATTTAATAAATGTCTCACCATACGGAAAGAAAAGCATTCATGCGGGTTATTACATTTGGCGAATACGAAACACTATTGTTCAAAGTTTCCACAGTTTTATCGCTGACTTCTGTTAACCTAAAATGGTTCCCCTCAATAACCTTCTTAAAACGCTGGATTCTCTAAATCTGTCTATTCATGTTACTGAAGAGTGGCTTTATCAGCACGGAAAAACTTCAGAAGTTCATGGAGAATTTACGTTTATAAACTAACGAAACACTCAGCCGTTAATCCATTCATCATTGTGATAACATATCTGACGACGAATACAAGTGTCATTGGTCTTAGGGATAATTTCGTTCGGAAAGCGTTAACTTCTGCACAATAATTGTTGGCAGTTTAAATCTCGGCTTTGACCCGCTTTCCTCCCTTGAGCAGGATGCGATCAAGTGTATGCTGCCTTTTGAGTGTTCCAAACTTTACGAATTATAAACCGTAGATGACGGATGGTGAAATACGTGTCTCGTACGGACACTCTGGCCACCTTTCGAGTTAACTTGTTCAACCATCGCTCGAGTCAGTTGCACATACATGGGATATTGTTTTTATTTATTTTCCAGCTGAAAACATTGTGAGTACATATTTCTCATAACTCTTAAGATTTTTAAACATTTTGTCCAGTTAATATATGGCAATATGTTGCAATTACCTGCTTGCTGTCTGTTGTTACCCAATCGACGAGTTACTTGTATCAGGTAAATTGAAGACCACTCACGGGTGATTCTAGCCTTTCTTTCAAGATATTATTCAGCCAACCGGCTTCGAGAAGAAACAAGTATATGTGTTACGGACGACCTATCGCAATTTCGGAACCAAAATCCTCTGTTCCCTTTCGGAAGAATATTTCTAAAAACTCCACCTGCATACGCAGCCTTCAACCAACTGTGAGTGATGCTCAATTTATTTCGAGCAACCTCCAGATTACTCGTCTGTAATCAATGCACCGCCGTGTGAGCTCAGTGAATTATGCATTTCCAAGGCGACAAAAGTTCTAGTTACGGGGTCATCGGCCGAAGTTAGTAGGGAAGTCGCCGTATTTTCTCTCGATGAATTCGGACAATCTGTTTACATTAGGACACTCATTCCGGTTAATTTCGTGGTCCACGAAATTTGCGTTTTTTTTGTTGTGGTCCATCAGCGAAATCTGGACGAAGGGATCCGACCACAGTTTATTCCAGTAGAATCATAGCTGTACGCATAAATCTCGCTCACATTTATTGACCCCCTAGTAGTCCGTTTGCATGGACCGATTGGTTGTCCGGTTTGCTTGGGCGACTATCTATTTGTCCGCTCTTCGGAATGTTGATTTTTGTTCCAGTGGTATTACCCGATTCCCTCGCCTGTATCGCATGCCCTGACTCGTTGCAGTGTTATTTGTTCTATTCCATCGCACCACCCAACGCTTACCGTTTGCTCGTTCTTTCACTGAACTATTCGTGCACGTATGTTATTTTGCCGGGTTGCTTGAATTTGTGACTTCTTGAGCAAATAATCGGTCTCAGCAACCTTTACAACTTTTGCTTTGTTATGAATACAGGGAAATGGTCTACACACTGCACACGGAAATTTTTATCGAATTCGTCCTGGTTGTCTGGTTCCGTGCCACAGATTTCGCCCCAAAATAACAAAAGTAGTGACGGAAACAGTCAATGTTCATCCGTGAAATACATCCGATACTTAGATACCACAAACGATGACAACCATGTACAGCACTTGTAGAAATTGCTGTGGGTGGACACTACTATTGCATTACGACCAGTTTCTCTGCAGATGCGAATATCTTTAGTTCAGTTATTAACATGTTGAAACGACAACACTGAAGCAGCTACTGTGTTCGGGCAATGCACACCGCTTTGGAAAGAGATCAGTAGGGGTTTGAGTTTTTCAACTGGTTTGTAAAGCAACTTTCAGTTAAGCCAACTCTACAAAGACGTCAATTTCTCCGAGGGAACACCATTCTGTGCAGGTTTTCTCAAGGGAATTTAGTGTGTACGACAATATAAGCACAATATCCTAATTTCCATAGCACTTTTGTGCTGGAGGATAGAAAAATAAGCGTTTATATGGTCTACATGATGTCACTGTTATTGGACCTGCACCTTCCGCCACCGAAAGTGAACAGCAATGTTTACTTACCAATGACAAAGCGAACTGATATCTTGTTTACGTGACCATGCTTTATAGGGAGATTCCTTCCAGCAGGATGACGCACAGTCAGTTAGTTTAATGAGCTGTTGCCATGCCGCTGGGTTGGGCAGAATACGCTTTATTATTTGTTTCTAGGGTCTCCTGATTTGAAGACGCTTGGCATTTATTTGTGCGGATACTCGAAAGGGGAAGTGCGCAATCCCACGCCAAGTACTACCAATGAGCCCAAATTGAACATCGCGGGCATTTATCGAGTCATGTTTAAATCACTGTTTCACTCAGTAAGGAGCAGCTTATGCTAGAGGAAAATTGTACGTTTAGTTAAAGAAGAAAGTGGCAATGAACACACTATAAGCACAAAGATAGTAGTGAATGGTGTCATGGTCCATTTCACAGACATTCCACGTTGACTGTCGATTCGCTAAACTCTCTTTCGTCATGTTTATTAGTATTGTTTGAAATTTGATGTAGTCATTTCCCGTTACAAGTGTAACTATATCAGACCAAAGATTGACATTATGTAGTTACTGAAAATTGTGCGACTTGATAGACGGTTGCCTGTGATATATTCCAAAAAGTGTACTGTGTCTCCTCATACTTTAACATTCTGCGTGTGGCCTTTGTCTCCAGTTTACCCTAAATATCTGCCAGCTTATGATTAGTGGTCGTAGTTTACGGATATACAGTGTTACGAAGTGAACAGCATACATATTTGTTGGTAGCTTTCGCATCTAGGTAAGCTATTCGGTTACCTCATTACGAATAGAAGCATTAGACTCAGGTTTTGCATACTGAATTTTTCATGAAATGCGCGTTTATACGAACCGCAATTTGTACCATGATTATCGTGAGTGTAAGACAAGCTTGTTGGTCAGTATCCTATTAACAGATATTAGCCAAAAACAATATCAAAAATCCCGAGCAGAATTTCGCATGATTACTGATCAGCTAATTCAAATAATTCAGATGTTTCAAACTGACCGGACAGTCACGAACAAGCCGTTGTCAGTTGCAGTGAAAAACATTGATATTTCTTCCTTCAGAAAGGGTACAGTGGGCAGACAATAATCATTTCGGTGGTAGATAGTACATCATTGGATCAAAAGATGGTAAACATTAGTGTCGACTAGGTCCGATTCATGAAGTCTAGTTGAATGATACCAATCATATAGGTTGTAAAAGTCTGTGAAGAAATCGGCACACCTACGTAATAGATCTACCCCGGATGTGGATGCGCGGTCACGGGAGGTTAAATGCTTTGGTCGAACGTGTTTGAGCGCATAACGGGAATGAGTGTAAACGAATTCGTAATAGCCTCTGTAATTGCTAGTAAATAACTGTTGATCTGCTTCGACTGCGTCCCACATATTTGATAGATCAGCTTAACCGAATCGGTCGGATTGATCGGATGATTCGACTCGAACAAGTGGGCAGCGAATGCAGATGAGCAGGCCTTTAGTGATCTTCGAGCTAGCCACATCAGATGATGCTCTCGGATGCGTTCAGATAATCGTTGTGTTGTGTGGCCTATGTGGCTTGTTCCACAGGACCAAAAGCACAAAGATATGCAGCATGTATAGAAACTACATCTTTCAGCTGGGGACGCAAAACCAATATGTAAGCAAACCGAACTCGTAATTCAGCTGTGAATAGCTTCTGTTAATTGTTGCGTTAAATCTGTTTGCGTGTTTTGGCAAGGTTGCCGCTCTTAAAGCGTACTAAAATACAGACAGGCTTTTTGTCTGCAATTTGTGGTATATCTTTTTTTGTGTTCGTTAACACGTGCCTTCGTATAAACCATTCCGGATTGTCATTTTCGATTAGTGTTTTAAGCGAACACTGACCTTCGTCTTTTATGGCGTAATTTGAGCATAATTTCACAACTCTATGTACCGAATATCGGACTAGCTTCCTCTTTTGTCCTAATGACATAAAACTGTCAAAATTTGTATACTGTCATATACACGTTGCTTTTCAACGTGCTGTAAGCTGTATCGTGTCATCCTCGCGCCGAGACATGAGCATTTCTAGTAACGCTATACTTGCAGATGATTCTGGTTCCCGGATAAAGTTATTTTTTCTAGGCAGAGTTGAGGTGCACCTGTGCCTCACTGAGGTTTTTCAATTCGTCTAGCGTACAGATAATATGGTCTACATAAAGAATGTGTGACTTCGTGTAGTCAGATAATGAACATCCTTCTAGTTTTGACAGAAATTATTAACCAGTAAATGGCCTAGCATTAACTCCATTGTTACCAAATCATTTTGACGGAATGAATTGCTAGAAAATCTGAACTATACACGGCACATGCAGCGACATTTTGATGGGTGTCCAAATTGGAGGCGCGATTATTCAAACACTTGGTGAAATATCTTTACGCACCGGTGAGCTATAGCCAAGGCCCATAGCGAGTGAATGGTGAGCTACACGGACGACCGAACAGGCCATCGCTCAACAGAATCGGATCAAGCGATTGGGAATGGCAGGTAAAAATCCTACGACTGCCAGCCACATACACAAACAGGCAGAAGTGCACATGACGTGTGGGTGGAAATCACCGCTGTATTGTGAGTTGCAATTCCGGCTCATAAATGCCGGCGCGCGCGTGGAGTGGGAACTGAGTTGGGACAATAAGGATCGTGCTTTATTGAGGAGCTTTTTGCTACAATATCAGATGCCTTATCCAATCTCTTGATATCCACATATTGATAACACTGTTCCAAATAGCTGCCAAGACACCTAATTATCTCATTTGGAAAGAGATTTGTGAAATGTTGTGAACGGCAGATTGAGAACGGAGGCCTTCCAGTCACGCTTATTTACTTCAATGTTTCAACAGATTCAAAGGAATCTTTTAGATTATGAACTGCCAGTTTTCTTCCAATTGGTTCCAACAATTCGGCTTGTCATTTTGCCGTTGCATGCTACGGAGTATTACAAATATCTAAAATAGGTAGTAGGGGTACTTCGTTTTTACGCAACTTGAGCAACTCATAAAGCTTAGAAAATTGCGACGCCTGTTGGTTTAGATCGTTCAAAACCGGCTGAAACAATCAGCATTTTTTGGTTCGTACATCTGTGTGCTTCTGGCAATCTCATTTCAATAGCCGCTGTTTAATACTTTTACTTAATAAACCGACAGGTTTGAATTTATCTGCTAGTAGCGTGTTTATTAGATGAGAGTAGTCAGTTTCACTAAAATTGACGATTCCTCAGCCGTTGTCAGGTCTGGACATTATTATATTCTAGTTCCGCCCTAGGAAACATTAAAACAGAGTGCCCTTCAATCAGCAGGTTCCCAGCTAAGTTTTCTCGAATCTGATATTGATCGCATGACTCAGCTGAGATTCCTTTGAGAATTTTAATATTAGCAGCTGACCAGTTCATTTTTCCTTCCACATTAGTTTTGCGTCCCCAGCTGAAAGATGTAGTTTCTATACATGCTGCATATCTTTGTGCTTTTGGTCCTGTGGAACAAGCCACATAGGCCACACAACACAACGATTATCTGAACGCATCCGAGAGCATCATCTGATGTGGCTAGCTCGAAGATCACTAAAGGCCTGCTCATCTGCATTCGCTGCCCACTTGTTCGAGTCGAATCATCCGATCAATCCGACCGATTCGGTTAAGCTGATCTATCAAATATGTGGGACGCAGTCGAAGCAGATCAACAGTTATTTACTAGCAATTACAGAGGCTATTACGAATTCGTTTACACTCATTCCCGTTATGCGCTCAAACACGTTCGACCAAAGCATTTAACCTCCCGTGACCGCGCATCCACATCCGGGGTAGATCTATTACGTAGGTGTGCCGATTTCTTCACAGACTTTTACAACCTATATGATTGGTATCATTCAACTAGACTTCATGAATCGGACCTAGTCGACACTAATGCTTACCATCTTTTGATCCAATGATGTACTATCTACCACTCCCAACGACCCCATAATAAGGTATTTTATTTAACCTGATAGTGATGGCCTGAAAATCAACTTACTTGCTACGTTCTTCTTCTCGTGACTAAACTGGGCGTACTTGTAACACTTAATATTCCGTCGCATTGTTTAAGCAGAGTGAACACTCTCCTGTGCCGTAGCAGAACAGTGTGAACTGTTGGGTCACTCAAAGTTAAATTCGGTTTCTTCAACTGCTTGCCTTCTTGATAGAATGAGCTAGTCAACCGGTGTTTAGCTTGTAACGTGATTGTCCGAGTAGGGAAAGTTTTGGAGGCAAAGTTTGCCTCATTCGGTGAGAACCTACTGCGAAATATTGCAGCCTAAACAGCTGTGATAATAGCACTTATACAGGCTTTCGATAGTGAAAGTGATTAAAAGAACTGAGTAACCGTTCGAACATTAACCACCACTTTATCCACATCTAAAATATGGCTGAATCGTCATGCTTAAAAACCTCTTATCACAATCTCTTGCTTGTTCTGTTCCATAACATTCTTTTCCATTGTCTTGTTCATATGAATTTTGACTTTTTCAGTTGGTAGCAGTGATATAAATTGGGTGGGTGTTGTACAGTACGGAACATTATTTATCGGACCATCTAAGCACGTTTGTTTGCCCCTCATTTCAGCTTTGGCTCTTCTACACGGATATATTGTGACAAGACACATAGACACACACACACACACATGCATAGTAAGATAGCCGATTTGAGAATCGGATTTCGGTCTGGTAACCTTTGGTGGGCAGACTTAATTAGGTCGCCAGTTGACGGATTTGTAAGCCCTAGACAAGTCGTGCTGTGGCATCAACGAAAACTATACATGGATTAGGTTAGGTTCACACACTCACAGGGATGGGCTGGTTGGAGCAATCAGGTAAGCTTTTATTCCGTTGAATTTGGTGTAAATTATGCACGCACACGCCCTGTAATTGACTCGCTAGGCAAGTTTAATAGCACGAACAGAGAAGTCAGAAAAAGTTTTTTATAAAATGTATCTCTCGAGCACATTTCGCTGCATCTCATCAGGTACATACTGCAATGGGTATTGTGAAGCTAAACAAGGTTAAGCAGACGAGAATAAATCTAATCAGCAATCTACGGAGGTCACTGAGACACAATCTGACAGACTCAGTATTTCCTGAAAATCCGGCTAGGTATGTGACCAATCTGTCGTCAATTCAACTCAACAGTAGTTTTCGGTCCCAGTGTGTTATGCAGGTAAGTTGCTCGTATTGCACTATGCTTTTCAGTTCACAGGAGGAAGTGGCCTCGAATCGGACATTCTGGAAGACCACATTCCTGAAGGATCCCCGAAAGTGCCATGTATAGCCACTACTTAGCCATACACTTAAGCACACGGTAAGCAAAGGTTCTGTAGATGCTGTTGGTTGTGGTGGTATGACTATGTGTTGTCACAACGAATGTGCTGACCGCCTCTGATTGGTAGGCCGTCAGAATACTCATTTCACACTATTAGCGAAGAAATGACAAGTATTTCAAATCTAATTATTTTCTGTAACCTTTATCTATCATTTTCGTTCATCTTGTCAACAGGTGGTGTCTTTCTTTATGTCACCTACTTTCTTTTACATAAAATTTACTCGTAGTTGTCTTTTGGTATTTTCTTCTCAGCTTTGTTTGTACATTTTATAATGAATCTTGCCTGGTTCTTTGTCTAAAGCTAATTTATATTTTTTCTTTATCCTCTGTTCAGTGTGCTAATATTCACTCGTATTTTAACCTACTTCCTGCCTTATACTTTCATTACCATTTCATTACCTTGAACCCCAAAATGGGAGTCGGTTTTTTCCCCGAGTTAAAAAGATTTTTCTCTTCTGCGAGCCTACCGCCCGGTTAACCAGAATTGCGCCGCTAGACAACAGAGACCTCTACTTGCAAGCCCCCCGGTCTGACCTCCTCGGGTTTTCACAGAATACGAGGTAGCACAAACCACTAGTGGTGAGAGTTATGCGCAGGCGTCCCTTGACTTCGATCTTTGTTACAGTCTAATCCGGAAACGGATTTTGTCCATCTCGTGTGTGCCGTAGTTTGTTTTCTCCTGCTGACGTACACTAAAGAAAAGCCTCGACGGTGGTGTGCGCCCAATCGACTTATGGTCGTTTTAGTCTCATATATTGAATCCTGGTGTGCAGTCAGCGTCTAGAACCTCATTCTCTGCACCATTGAACATGAACTCGCACAGGAAGAACTAACTCTGGTAGGTACGCT
>JTDE01001289.1:14390-37413 GCA_014338405.1 Paragonimus skrjabini miyazakii
GGTATAAAATTCAGCGTGAATGTTTGCTGCACACAGCAAAGAAAAATAAAGAAAAATTTAGGATCGGATTTTTACAAACTAACCAAATATGCTTCGAAAGATTCAACGTTTTGCATCATATCTAACAAAAGACGATAAACGTACCAATTTAAATTGGACAAATGAAACAACAACTGGATGCAGTTCCATTTGTTCGCAACCAACAAGTTATTGTTACGTTCGTCGTTACCATATACATTGTGTAAACCCGGGTATCCCAGCAAAGGTACGGCATGGCGTGATCCTTGAGGCAGACTATTTTTTCATGCACGATCTGTGGTTCAACAGATTCACCATTAATGGTCATAATATGACAAACGCTATGTAGTACAGCCTACGCCAAAGTGGAAATCTGCCATGTTTATCTCACCGAGATAACTCAACTTCAATTGATGAACGGAAGCCAAAATTTCCATCAACGGATTTTTCTTACGTTTATTTAATTGATTCGTTGGATTGATGGGGGAAGTAGACACCTCAATGTTTGACTTTTATATCTTGCTAAAGTGAGTCACGGGACTGGGGATGGTGAACCTGAAATCAAAAATAGGTTCAATATATCAGCACTGAGAAGAAATTCGATCCAAACAGGATGTGAAAGCTGACGCGGGATCTGCACAGGCAGTGCTGAGAGACAGAGAGATCCAACCCTTAGAAGGGTGTAACGAGATGTTGTGCTGAACTTCAAACGAACTATACTGATGCTCCCGTTTGATAGCGCGACCCTTTGAGGCGATATTCTTAGTAATGTCAAACGGAGCTTTACATGGGTGTTGGAAGGTGGTTGAGGATGTTGGGGATTAGATAAGTAAGCATAAACTCACACCATGTTCTGCAGGTATATACTGAACTCATTGAGTCTATCGTCATAAGAATTCACGTACGCATCTAGGACAGACATTCATGACACTTTGTCGGACTTCCCCAAGTTGGGCCTAATTGTTGTGGTTATTGGCAGGCCATTTTTACGGTGATGTCTTGCAAAGCTGGCATAGACAAGTTTACAGCAATTGGGGTGAGATCCGCTGAACAGCAGCCTGAGAGGTGCCAGTGTTCTGCTGGTTTTCTGGGATTACCATGTGTGTTTACCCAGCCGGAAAGTGTTTGAAGTGATTACTCCGAAGTCTACCTTAGTGGACATGAACTGAACAGAAATACCATTAAAGCGATAAATGCTTCTAGAAGTGTGACGGTAGTGCATAACCTCACACTTTGTGACGTTAAAGTCCAGAGAATTGACCTGGGACCCGGCGAATAATGTGTTCTGGTCGCTTCATGGAAGAGCACATCCTTCGGGAGTTTTGATTTTACGCCAGAGTTTGACTTGGTTCGCGAACAGCAACAGACTAGAATAGGGTAAGGAGGTTATATCCTTTATACGGACCAGAAAGAAAGGTAGTCCGAGCACCGTAACAGCGATTGATGAGGTAGCAGTAAGGCCACCGGAAAAAGTGTCGTGAAATCTGGAGCTGCGTGAATTATCGAGCAGTGTGGTATGGATTGCTCAGTCGAACATGCTATAAAAATTGAGGTGTGGAAGAAGCATGACTGTGCTTTAATCCGCCGATCGTGTGCAATGTTCATTGGCCTTCAGGTGGTTTGTTACACAAGAGTGACCTTTAATGAAGCCATGTTCAGCATTAGAAAAGTTTCCGTCTAACAAGTCACCAAAAGAAACACTGTACATAGGAGTTTCCAGCCCTATTGAACGTATTGGCAACAGCCGCGAACAGTCTGCTATTAACGAGAAGAGTGCGGCGAACACTCTTGTATACAGAAGTTGGGCTAGCCAGTTTTTAACTCATGGGCACAATATCATGACCGGGTAGTGTAGCGAATAGCATAACCAGAGATCTAGCTTGTTACTTGGCACCCTCGCGCAAAACGGAAGAAAGGACTTCATGTTCTCCAGGAGAGTCATCCCTGAGTTTACGCGGCTTAGTTAGTACAACTAGTATGCATGTTTGTTCTACATGAAATATTTGATAAAACAGCTGTTGTGAAGACGCTCGACACCATAAAGGATGCTGGGAAGATTCAATCGTAGAAGTCAGTTAGCACATTAGCAGATTCGGTGTCGGTGCTAGTAAGTCCTGGTGGACCCATCAGCTCGGGAATACCAGCTTTTACTTCGCGAAAACAAAATGAGCACCGGAACCGTCTTTTTTGATGAGAGAGAAGACAATTTGTGAGAAGCTGCTGACAGCACCAGCGGTCTTTCTGAATTAAAGCTGTGTATCGACTCCAAACATTGGTGTTGGACTCCCGATCGGATTTTAAACCATACATCTTAGGGGCAATCCAATCTTTCCGCTTACTGAAGAAGAAGTTTACTGCAAATCAGCAAGGTTAACAGGCACTTAGGCGTATCCAAGAGTGTGTTAATATCAACAGCCAGGTTGATGGCATCAGAAAATTTTATACACAGACCAACAACAGAACAACGCGAGCCAGGACTTTTCCGTTTCAAGAATGAGAAACGCAATTTAAAGTGTTCTGCACCTATTCGCTATAAGTGCATATATGGTTTTTCCGCTGCGTGATTACAAAGCATGGAGCGCGTTCCCTGAATATGCAACCACTGACAACCCTGTTTTTAGTGTTAGAGCTCACCAAGATAATCGTTTTTCGTCTCGGCTCAGGTGTTCCACCTGTCTTCACCTTCTAGCATTAACAAACCTAGCTCTATTGCTCTACGTGTCGAGCTAAATAACTCTTAAAAGATGCTTTTCCCTGCCTCCGTTATCAACCTATTGACCCATTGATCGATCCATTAATCGCTAAACACTGATAACCTAGGCAAGAAAGTGTTCCAAACAACTTACAAGGTTTAGTTGAGACCGGTAATCTAACATCTTAGTGAGGCCGTGTACACCGGTTTGGAGACAGACATACTCGTCCTTGAGCGTGTCCAGCGTGCGGTTACCAGATTAGTCACGGGTTTAAGAAGTGTCTCGCCGGGTCTTGACCTGGAATTCTTAATTCATATCTACTTGAATTTCGGCGACTCGGTGGTGCCTCAATCCGCACACACATTTTTTTCAGAGTCGATCTAACGAAACGGTTTTCCGCCGTGGCGTATGACGACGACCGACGAAGACATGCTAGGAGACTGTGGGAACGCTTCCTCAATGTTCCACCCCAAGTTCGATGGGGTGCCCAATGGCAACGGCCGTTAATGTTAAGGCGAGAGACAAAATCTATCAGCCTCCGGTGTCGCATGTTGCCTAAAAGTCTGAAATACCGGAGGAAGCTGATGCCGATGATGACGAAAGGAACGGCAGTAGCAACGAAAATCCAACATAAATTTTTCCGGGAGCCCTAATGCTGTGTTATCAAACGCTGGTCAAAAGTCTAGATGACAGTGCCATTGGCAGCCCGGGGATGTGGACAGCCTGTTTATGTCACCTGGGAGCAAGCCAGCGGGACTACGCTAACTTTCACTCCTGTGTCTATTAAGAATAAGATACCTGTGGGGAGATCCTGGACGAACATAGTATAATTGGGGTTGAATGCGCCGGTGACTTCAGTTGCCAGTAATCCAGTTTCCCTATAGCGGTGAGGGAAAAGAGTCAGCCGTTCTACACCCAGTGGCGTCGGTGCAATACCGGTCTTGGTAACAGCAGAATTAATTACGGGGCTGTGGATTACATCGACGTGGTGACCGGCTGGTACTACAACGACGTGAGGATCGGTTTTAAAAATGGTTAATCTTAATATTGCTCAAGTCCCTGCATAAGGCGGCTACTGCTGCCTACAGGGCCTCGACATCTGATAGGTTGGCTGACTAAAAACCTACAGTTTATTCCGCAATTGAGGTCGTTTGGATGGCACCTACTCTGGGGTTACTGGCATTGTACAGAAGTGACTGAAAACGCTTGGTCACTTAGTCGGCGATCTTGGCGGCCGAGAACGCACCACAAACACAATAGCCTGGTCTGCCTCCGATAGCTTCTGCATACATAGTTCTCGTAAAATTGACTCGTTCATGTGGGAGCCATCAAGCAGCCGCTGCATCCCACGAAACAGCGTTAACGGCCGCTTGCTGCCACTTGTAATCCACTTAAAAGCTGTTGTAAGCGAGTCTTCTCTGATTGGATTACCCGCCTCCTTAAAGAAGACAGAGGGATGTCACGTATTTGCATCGTGACTTCCTTTGGCTACGTAGATACTAGCAGATTGGACTTTGCCCAATCAGACGAAATTCGGTTTTTGACAAACTCGACCTCAGGATCGACAAACCAAAATAGCTGGTCTATTTCCAAGAATGGAGGAAACGTTAGGATGAATGCGCCTACAGTATGGAGATCTAAGGGCTTGATGCCTTCGCCAGACATGACAGACGCCTGACAGCTTGTAATTCATCAGCGCGAAAGGAAGAAATATGTTGCGATATGTTAACATTTCGTTTACTCTCATCAGTCGCAAACGTAAAACATGCAAGTTTTATATGACAGACAATTAGAGATAGACAAGGTATGGACACGCATACAATCACACCACGTATTATGTCATCACCACCATGGCAACCCTATGGGTTGCTTCACCCACTTTTGTGCACATAGCGCCGGCTGGTGAGATCTACACAGCATGGCTTTGCGAAAGGCCAGTAGTTTTGGGTTCTGATGACGGAGTGGCTATGGGTAGTCCGTTAGGCCCAACATCAGCCGATATCTTCTTGGGAATGATTGAACGGCAAGTCTCTGATAATGTTGCCAAAAAACCTTATTGTACAAGCGATATTTTGATGATATTCTGATTTTTACGGATACTGATCATTTTGATTTACTTTTTACTCTTCTTAACTCTATTCATCCGAACCTATCATTTTCTCACGAAAAGGAATCAAACGATGGTTTATCATTCTTAGATGTATTCATCACTAGGTGTGGGGGAGGAGAATTACAGCGATCGATCCATAGCAAAGCAACATAGGGCGGACAATATATCCAGTTCTTCAGCTTTGCCCTGATAGTATGCAAACGGGGTTTGAACAAAACCATATTTCTTAAGGTCAGTCGCATTTGCACTCCTGATAAGCTGCAGAGTGAACAGGAACTGCTAAGGAAAACGCTGCTGGCAAACTGGTATACTGAAACGTTCATAGATATTCACAGCAGGGCGTCCAAATGCAATGGACCAGTGCAAATAGCTCAAAAGAAAGATATTTCTATTTTTGCAATTCAAAGGCGATCATCTGGCAAACGACATTAAGCGCAAACTGAAGTGTGCCCTATCCCGTACGTATGCGGCTGCCCAATTACGCTTGGTTCAAACCTCCGAAGGACTCGCTCTACACAATCACGAACGCAGTCTGTCTGACCATTCTGTCTCCCACGTTGTCTATCAGTTCACCTGCGGTTGCGGTGACGTTTACATAGACAGAAAAGTCCGACGGTTATCTCAGCGTATGGCCGGAAATCTTGCAAACTGGTTAAAACAGCACATGACACAACAACCGGAAACCGATGAATCTGTTACTCGAAGCCCCGCATCATCAATTGCCGGACAACTCATGATAACAGGTCACCAGGTGGTCCCACTTAACTCTTTCAAAATATTGTTACGTCATCAGAACCCGAAACTACTGGCCTTTCGCAAAGCCATGCTGTTTAGAGCTCACCAGCCGGCGCTATGTGCACAAAAGTGGGTGAAGCAACCCATAGGGTTGCCATGGTGGTGATGACATAATACGTGGTGTGATTGTATGCGTGTCCATACCTTGTCTATCTCTAATTGTCTGTCATATAAAACTTGCATGTTTTACGTTTACGACTGATGAGAGTAAACGAAATGTTAACATATCGCAATATATTTCTTCTTTTTGCGCTGATGTAGTTATTGAAAGGAACTTAGTGTTTCAAGCTTGTTAAACGTAAAAATAGTGTATAGAATGGGCTGCTAGATATGAAACTTCACAAGATTTAATATTCCAAGCGCATAACAAAGTGGTCATCAAGAAAAATAGTGAAATACCGTGAAAACGTTTACACCCAGGAAATGACCTACCAAATAGCGCGAAACAAAAGTACAGGGATAAAATATACTACATCGGCGTATAAAAATGGCGAACCACATTTCAACGGAAACGCTTTTGCCGGGCTCAACCGTTTGTGGGGGCGCCCCCGCAATGTTTCACTTCATGTTCGATGGGTTTCCCAATGGCATTTATTCATAAAAAACAAGCAGCGCAATACCATATATATTCCCGTAAAATACGCCGACTGTGGCTAGAGTTGGCAAGCAGCCGGATCCGAGTAAATGTGCAACGAAATCCAGAGTCGTTTCGGAGTAGGCCAGAGTAACAACCGAGTTGGTCAGTCACGCCGGCAGTACCTTTCTTACATTCCTGGTTACTTGCTTCAATTACCAAAGCAATCGTACCTAATTCAACGCTCATGGACCACTGTCATCAGTTCGCGGGTTTCACCGACATCTGTCGCAACCTATGTTTCGTAGTGAGTGACCTTATTTGCGAAGAACTGGTCAGCCAGTTTGACGGGATCATTTTGCCACGCAGCGTTTACTTCGAACGCCTTCAAATGATATTACGCGGACCTGTATAGAGATAGACAAGGGGTGCCTCGAATGACTCCAAATTGATAGTAAAACGGACACGTTACCATAAAATTTATCTAGGTGACTGCTGCACACGCAGAAACTAGCATCAAACTCATGAATACCGCTATAACATCAAACTATCTATGTATTTGGTGTTGAAAATCGATATAATAAAGTCCAAGGAGTGCCAGAAAGCAGCAATCATTCCCCTGCAGTCTGACCGAATTTCCAGATTCAGCATTTTGCGCGCAACAGGTGAATTGAATACAGAGTAGCCTGAAAGACAAAAGCCACAAAAAGCTGGAGAAACGAGAGGGCATGAAAGGAAAGAACAACGAAAAAACGCGAAAAGGGCAACATCAAAACTTTAAAAAAATCATTTTCTGAGATGGAAGATGATAATATGTGAAGCCATAAAACGAATCGACAAGACTGACGACCTCCAGTGAAAAACGCATTGTAGACACCTACGAGGCAACTAAAGTCATGCTACGATTCTGATATATGTCCACTGCACGTCGTCATCCTGGTATACACAGGCATTTGTAAATTGTGTCGACAGTGCTCTCGACATTTGTTACAAGTGACAGTGACTTTGCACGGAGGATATGAGGGACAGAGAAAGAAAATCCATGGTTACAACACTCGTAGACAGATAGAAAAGGCCAACAGGGAAGGTCGTTTGACAGGCGATTATCGATTAAATGGGGTCGTTTATGAATAACAGCATTCGTCTGACTGGCTACATGACAACAGTAAATCGACCCTAAGCATGAAAAATTGTTGGTGGATAGTGCCCTCAACCGGCAAGAAGATATCGTCTTGTAGCACATCTATGTCTCCCATCTCTGTAGATATTCAGCGTTCGTATACACGGTTGTGCATCCGTACTTCCGGCGGCTTTAGCCCTTTTACAAGCTGCTTCACTTGAGAGATGAGGCTCTCAAATGGAAACAACCAAACCATGTGCAATGGGCCGAGTTGTTCAACATCGTCACACAACTGAGATAAGCAGTGCACATTATATTCAACTCCGTTGTCACCCCACAATGAGGCAAACTGATTGACGAATTTCAGTAAGAGATAACGGGCCATGTGAGTAAATGATATATATATATATAAATGGTGGGCAGAAAAGTATATGGATAAGAATAAATTCAAAAGGTTCTCATAAGGGTCGTTTTGCGTACACTTTTCAGAACAACTGGCTCCAACTACAGAAGAATTTGCTTACATTCAGCGGCGGTCCACCTCTCAGATAAAACGAAGGAAGAACATCTTTGAAAAAGGTCTATCACGAGATATTTTAATACGCGGACAAGTCAACATCGATGGTCTTCCGTATACTTACTGATAGGCGAACATCACGAACGATAACGGATGAGCGCCAAATCCGAATCAAACACTTAAACAACACCAGGGAATACTAGGTGGATGTTGTTGGGTGGAATCGTTGTACCATTTCAATAGGAACTTCCGTTAAAGGAATTAAATGGAGGTGATGGTCGTTATCAAGTGGTCTTCGCAAACTGGAACAAGTCCTTAGTTCTTCACAAATATAGAGAAGGCCATTCTTCTAATTTCATAGTGCACACCTCTGCATGCACTTGTTGCAGCCGCGGTAGCCGTTGTGACGTTTGACTTCACGTATGAAGCAACGACCAGGTGTGTCACAGATAATGGACTGAAGCGTCACAAAAGCGGTTAGTCCGGGCGCTTCTAAGTGATCACTATGACAAATTCACCAATATATACGTCTAAAGGCTCTGGACGACCATGTCGCAGTGACAGCCAGCCACAAATGGACGGCTAACAAACAGCCTAATAATGCGACCAACGGTAGGCCATGTTGTAGTGCCTGGATAACCGGAAAAAGGCAACCCGTCGATGTTAATTTGCAGTGTTAAGCAAGCACTGTCTCTAAGCTTGTTCTTTTTATGTACACTTCGTAGGTAGTTTTGGAGTCCAGCGCGCACGTACCAGCCCTTTAGAAGCGCCTTCTTGGGACATGTTTTTTGAGTGTTCCGCAAAGTTCTCGGGAATATAGGCACACCGGGACCGGGCAGCTTCAATAACGTGATAAACAGCTTCAGATCAGCGGCTGCGATTGATTGCTTGAATAAAGAACGATTTCGCCGCGTCGAGAATATGTGAAGCTGTTACCGTAATATTCATTACAACAGTCAAATAATATGTTGCCCGCAGAACTCACAGAAACGGTACAGATCTTTATCTTCAACTTGGAGTAAACAATACAGAAATAAGGTCCACCAGATTTTGCCAATGAAATACCTTCATTCTCCAAGGTGGCAGGGATAGCATTGGAGGTAACGCCAACAGTACTGATGCCAAGTCTTAGACATTCCCGGCTTGTTCAACGACATGTGGTACGACAATATAACCTTCGCGCGGAACTCGCGGTGCATCACAGGTGTGTTTACCAGGAGGTTTAGGGAGTATGAAGACCAACAGGTCAAAAATAAACCAGTGCCTAATATAATCGGACCATCCTAGATGAAAGTTAGTCTTCAGTTAAGTCCTTTTCATGTCTTTATCGAGGAATAAAAGTGCGTTGTATCATGGCTACACTCAGAGTGAAATGACGTGTTATTATCTAAACTTATCTCTAAAACATCACAAAAGCAATAATGGGAAAAGCAACCAAACCAGAGGCACTTGACAATCAAATGCTAACCTGAATGAACAAAATTCACGCCATAATGACAACCATCTTTTCTGAAGTCAGTTATATATATATATATTGCAGTAAAAAATGTCATTCTTAGGCTCCATAATCATTACTCAACGATAAAATTAGTCCCACTTTCCGTTGGTCGGTGGAGTGTAATAGGCAGACCAACGCCTGGCCTGCTCCTGTTCAACTTGGCCGAGTTTACTGGGTTTCTACGACCGCGGAAAATGAAAGTGTACGGTCAACAAGCGTCCTGCGTGAGGTGCACGGAATGTAAAGCGAAGAATTTCCACAAGAACGGAGTTGAAGTATACAGTTGGGCTAACCATACACGCCTTAATGGGAAGTGTTAGGCTATACAGCACAATACCAACAAAAACTGTTCATTCCTAAGAGGTCACTACGATGCTTTACAAGTTTCGTCCTAGACCCTTCATTAAGAAACCATATAACAGCCCTCCTTCTGAGGTCATCGAATGCACTGCCGCTGAAAGTTTTGAAGCATCGCCAAACTCTTAGTTACTTGAAACAGGCTGGTGATCTTACTCTCTTCTCGGTGTTTGCCGTAATCTGCAGGATCGCTGCCACAAAGTGTTTTCAATGATTGCCTTTTACGTCAACAGACGCCTGCTTGACACCGGACAAGGCAAACCGACTGGATCCAGGTACTTTTGACCATCCGCCTCGGAATCGTGTATTATGTTTTTCCATTAAACCAATAAAACCGCGTGGTCTAAATGTTCCTGCGTGGTGTGGATTTTCCTAATTTCGTAGGCAAAGAGAGTTTGAGGAACCAAGTACATATATACTGCCCCATCAACTCAGGTATGTTCTGTGTTCGATAAACTGGCGACACATTCCTCCAAGGTCATCAGAAGATGGAACCCATCTCTGTGGAGGAGCCCTCGCCGTGCCTAAAATGTGAAAGGTTATCTGAGGACGGATTCAGACTTTACAATTCAGCATATGTGACGGATGGTTGCGTCATACCTGCGCTTCCATCACCGCTGATATATTCAGTTGTTTCAAGAGGAGTATTCGAACCGGCTAAAATTTTGTTGCCTAAGGTTCACCTCGGCGGTCACTGTCTAAAATTGAAGCGTGGTCTCGAGGGTCTCAAAGGATATAGTTGTGAGGGTGCCGGAGCATACGGTTGTGAGAGCCTTGGAGGACCCAGCTGCATCGAATAAGATTAAAACCGGAGATATACACCGACGGAAAACTAAACCAAGGGTGGCCGCATCCACCACCAGACTTGAGGTCACAGAGGTTAGCTATGCCCCAAGCGGCCATGCAGAACCCCCGCAGATACTCAGAGGAAGAAAGCTCGGTGAATATCTAGACAGGCACATCCACCAAGCGATCAATGTGTAATCGTACTCAACCTTCCTGAGGCTACCACACAAACGTCTCAGCCAAGGCTGGATCACGATATTGATGCTTTTCCTGATTCGCTGATTGAGGTGCTCACAACTGAAGAGGAAGATTTAGCTGCGAAAATTACGGTACGCGAGGCGTTTCGCCTTGGCTGAAGGGCGGATGATATTAGCACGTCACGAAGGCCACTCAGAGCTGTTTTGGGAACTGCATCAGAAACTCGCCTGCTGCTGCATCGGTCCTCAAAAACTCACCGCGTGGACGTGCGTATAGCAAGAGGCCTGGCCCCAGGGGGTCTGGAAAGCATGAAAGTGGCCATGAAGGAGCTACATGATCGAAGAGATAAAGGGAAGTCCGACTTATTCATCCGGGATTTTCGGGTCAAGTGGAGGAGGTCCCAAGTCCGATGGAGACTCCTTGTATTCCCCCTGGGTAAGGAGAAGCGGTAAAGTTTCCGACAATACCTCCCGCCACTCTACCTTCCAGAGACAGAGAAGCGAGTTTAGTTCGGACGAGAGTGGTATTCTCAAATGCTTTGAGCGTCCTAAACAAGCTTTTTATTCGCGATAACATTCCCGCTACTCTCGTGCTAGCCAAAGCCGAAGATGACGATGCTTACAACGGACTGTGATGCAAGGTGAAGTTAACACCGAATAGCTCCACCATGATCGGTTTCATATATCGCTCTCCTCGATTGTTTCCATCTAGACTGTTGAACGATTTGAGGTTGTTTAGAGCAACTAACCACCGCTTGACATTAGAAGATTTCAACGCACCCCACATCAGCTGGAGAACACTAACATGTACCGGTGGTTCAGACCGTTTTCAGAGACATTGCTTCGGCTGATTGTTCACGAATTGTGTTTGTACCAGCGTGTGGAAGCTCCTAAACAGTTGCAGGCCGGATTCCGCTCTAGGCTGGATTGAACGTTCCCTGTACAACAGTCCGGCATCAATGGCGTCAACGTTTCGCCTCCAGCAAGGAGGAGCGACCATGTGCTGTTGGACATGCGGTGGGCAAGAGGCGAACTGCGAGTAACACCCACTTAGGTTCGACGGAATGTCTGGAGAATTCCATTCGAAGAAATGAGGTAGGCAGCGCGCACCTACGACTGGGGCGGTAGCACGATCGCCGTTGATGCGCACTGGTGCAACATTTGAAATAACCTGCTGGCTGTTGCGGAAGGGTTCGCACCGACGTCTCCTGGTAGTTCTCAGTCTAAAGGTTCACCGTGGTCCGATGTTGACTTGCGTGCCATCCTCAGGCGCAGGTACCGGCAGTGGATGGGCTATGATGCGTACCGAAAAACACCGAATAAATGTAATACCCTGAAGCTAAGAAAGCGTCAGCAGTACGAGGAACCGGCAACATCATCCAAGAGGCTGTACATCCGTCGACGGACCAGAATCAAGGTGGGTATCTTGGCGCTGAAGGATCAGTATATAAACGGGGTTGTTGGGGATTTGGACAAGGCTCAGTGAATGGCTCGGTATTACGCTTCCGCCTAATCCAAGGATAATGCGCAGTCTGCCTTACTCGACGACAATGGACCATGACTTCTTGAAACGATATTTAACGCTGACGATGTGGAGCGTCAGTTAAGGCTGATTCGTGATAATAAATCTCCCCGTTTTAACGGCATCCACCCTTTGTTGCTACATGAACTGTGCCAGTGACGAACTTGTGTCAGCGGTCTCTGAACGAGGGCAAACTGCTAACGAAGTGGAAGCGAGTGATGGTTGCGCCTATGTACAATGGAGTAGGACGGTCGAAAGCTGTCAACTAACGACCAGTATGCTTAACTTGCATGCTTGGCATGTTTATGAAGCGGCTGATAACCGGTCGTGTTCAGGGGCATTTGGACCAGCTCTCGGTCCCCAGTGAGAGGTAGCACGTATTCCGGAGAGGGCGATCTTTCTCGACAAACTCTGCTTGCCAGTGAGCGATGAGTGGAAGCAAGGGTTTACGACAAGACTCTAGAAGTGATGTCTCCCGATTTAAACGGGGCTTTCGATAGAGTGCCACATAACTGTTTTCTCACCAAGTTGCTTTCGCACGCTGTCAGCTCGTCTAAAATAAATTGGATAGCAGACCTTCCTTGTGGTGGGTCATTCGCTGTCAGGGCCAACCAATACTTATGCGAATGGCTGCCTGTCCCAAGCGGCATGCCACAAGGGACAGCGCGTGGGCCCTTGTTGTTTTCGGTTTTCATAAATGTTCTGTTAATTCGGCCGCAGTCGTCTGCGTTCGTCTTCGCTGATGAGATAAAAGTATGGAAAACAGTCGTTTCAGATGAGGATAGTGAAACATTGCGTTGGGACTTGGACACGATATCAACATAGGCAGCTTAATGGAGCTTGCTTCTAAACCGTCGAAATGCTCCTTTATGCATCTGGGAGATATCAGTGATGTCAAGGGGTATCATGTTGGAGGTCATTTTTCAACACAGTGTAATACCAAGCGTGACCTTATATTTCTGGTGTCAAACACCCTCAAAACATAGGCCACAAAACGCAGGCTTGTGTTAAAGATAGAAAAGTGTCTGTGGCTATCCGTCGATTCTTTGTTATAATAATAATAATAATAATAATAATAATAATAATGGTATATTTCTCAACGCATCTGTGAGAAACACGCCCAGAAAAGCGTGATCAGTATACACATGGTAACGTGAAACGCATACCGTACTCAACATAGTTAATTGTACAATACACCAATTATGGAAATAAAGTTGAAAAACGGACATAATAATAGAGGAAAATGTCAGTTTATGAAGAAGTATTTAGCTCATTTGCTTCTTAAACGATAGTTCTCAAAATTTTCGATGTTCGATAAAAAATGCTGAGTAGTTACATCAATTCTCGCTTCTCAAGGTTAACGTTGGCCTCAGGTTCAAGGTCGTGCTAGGAAAAAGATTTTTCAGGAGAAACTGAACAGTTGAAGAATTTCCCCATTATTTTATGTAGACGGTTCCGGAAAATTATGCAGAAATTTTTGTGAGGATGAAGGATGATAGAAGGAACTTCTGGACTGGACTTCGTTATTTCCTCAAGATTGACGGATTTTCACAGACCTCGCGAATTGTCCAATCATTACGGGATTTCGATCGTCCGGACGTTATGGAATGTTGTCTCGCGTTAGAATTTATCGTGGAATCGGGAACGAAGAGCAAAATTACGTGATAAACAGGAGAACGTGAAATGATCATGTGAAGTATGACAAACAATGGAACCTGATATTTTCTGACCAAACCATTTATAAAAATTTATAGTTTTGTATTGGTTAATAAAATGTATACCTCTAACAAACAGTTGTTATCGAATAACGCGGAAAAAGATCGATTCACGGCCTCATCTAGTATATGAATATAGACGAATTCCGATGTCGATTTAGTATATACGGGCGTTATGTGGAATGGAAAGGATGTTTTGCAAAACGGGAAGATTGTCAAATGGTCTGTTAGGATAGAAAGATGAACATATTTGTATGCAATCATATGAGGCGAACAGACTAAGTTATATGTATATTTCAATATATATATTTTCTTTTTTTCTTTTTTCAAAAAGTTATATATATATACTTCAAACAGTTTTAACGTTCACAGCTATTGCATAGTAGTCGATAACTATACACAACTGGTAATCATTAAGTATGGAGTAAGAGTTTGGTTACTACGAACGGGGATGTGTATGATGTTACCATATGTTGGCTGTAGTTTTGTTGCCCAGCTGCAAGTTTTGGACATCACTGTGTACAAGATCTATCCTGTTCGAGAAATAAGTTTCGAAATTTAGAGATGTCTCGAATGGCGAAGTTGATAGCTTTGATTAGTTCAAAGTGTATATGGCGTTGCATAATGTGGTATAGGTTTACCCTCAGATGTTATTAGATGAGATCAGATGATTAGATGTTATTAGGTCCGTTTTCAAGAATATCGTCTTCAAGCAGGCAGAGTTAAAAAATAGACATGACGTTCCTTAATATCAGGAAAGTTTCTAAGCTTCGTTTGAATTGATTTACATCCTTACTGGCTTTAATTGCATGTGGGAGTTTGTTCCAAATGCAGGTATCTTTCACTAGGAAAAAATTTGAACGCAGTTTTTTGCGAGATTTCAGAGCCGTCAAGGTGAACTCTTTGTTCTTGATGTTGTATTCCGAGCTATGCTGAAGGTTATTCGCGAGTTTGACAGTAAATTTATTGCCATAAACTAGATTATACATGAGTTCAAGGTTCAACTTGAGACGCCGTAGCCAAAGAGAATCTAGTTCAAGCGTCTGGCAACGTTCTCTGTGGTTCAGAGAAGACGGGTAACAAACTAAACCTCTCGTGAATGTACGTTGGAGACTTTCCAGAGCTAGCCTATCAGACTTGCTTGAGTGACTATATATGAACGTGCAATACTCAAGTTGGGGTCGTACGCACAGCTTGTGAAGGTGTAGTCGAGCTGCAGAAAGAAAGAATGAGTGCTTAATGCATCCAATCGTTCGTCTTGTTTTGGCTATTAAGAAAGATATATGTTCAGCGAAATTGAACGAGTTTGAGTAACGTATACCCAGGTCACGGACTGAGTTGGCAGTTGGAATACCATGACCATCCAGCTTTATGAAGCCTTCTGGTATATGACAACCGTGTGCGACGATGGTGGATTTATTGGCTGAAAATTTCATCAGTCAAGTTTGACACCAAGACCCTAATGACATGGAGTCTTTCTCTATATTTTCTAAACAAGAATTGGGATCGCCAGGAGGAAAAGTGTAGACAACTTTGATGTCATCAGCGAATAGGAATAGTTAAGGTGTCCACGGAGTGGGCCTTTTGTCTACTCTTCTTATCTCATGTTCGTTCGAGACTGGGGTATGGCCATGCCGCAGTTTCCCTGTACATAAAGTGAGGTATCTTAACTTGAAAGAGTACAGAGGGCAACCGCACGGAAGGTTGTTGAAATGATCGGCCTCTCATAGAACCGGCGGTTAGAGCATCTGAACATTTACCCCCAGAGCTGCAAGCGACTCTTTTGTGATACGTTGCACGTTGTGAGGTGAACTGGGCGAGAAAATTAAAGCAGATTTTCTCCTACGAAATGAACATAAATTTTGAAGCCATCCCCCTCACGATTCTCAAGCGGCGATCGAGACGACTTTACCCTGTATTCCATCTGTCTCGACGGGCCATCAATATTTGGAATGCGCCATCAGCGCAGGTGGTGCTGACACCCAGAGGTGTGGTCTCTAAGCGGCCCTTAGATGTGCGAATTATAGCGCCCTGCTTATTCCGGTGTCGAGACGCTCAGTGAAAAGGCTCACACAGTCGGCGACTCCTGCTTTCTATCGATGAGTAATGAACAACGATTCAAATTTGAGGATAAGTTGCTCCTCTCGTTTTGTTATCCTTTATATGCGCTACACACTTGATTATAAAAGTGTATGAACATCTTACAAGCGAATTGCCGTTACTCGCGAATTCTCTCCTATTAACTGATTATAACTTAGGTCACCCAAGCCAGTTGAACGTCTTGCCGGTAATATGCACCCGAGTTTCTAATTCTTGCCTTAACAAGCAGTGTGGCAAAAAGGCAGTGGCTGGGATTTAATGTGACATGTGATAAATGGTGTCATCAATCGTTTGCATGCAACATAAGCATAATGCGATTATAAAAGGCACGGAAAATACTTTGACCAGCGCTGGGTCCGTGCAGAATGCGAAACCAGAGGAACAAATTCGCTTAGTCTTTCAGGCAGATCGGTTCGACTTCCGGTACTCGTTTCCCAAGCCAAACCACCAACCAAACTCGGACTTCTCTTCCTGCAAAAACCGCGACTAAAAAACATGGGATCTCGAGATAGGGTGAGCGTACTTCGATGGCTTTCTGCAAGCAGCCCATAAACTCCACCTTTGCGCTCAACACCACTTACGTCAACGGAGGTACGCCCTAAGAACCACATATCGGTTTCTCCAGGACTTCAGAAAGGTCACTGGGTTGCCGAGGTACCACGAAAGTCAAAAACTAGAAGAGCTGCGGGAACAAGGAAGCCAATAATTTCCACGCCAAATGGACGAATGGAGAAAGATTGCAGGACGCACCTGAATGCTCATGTGTATCTAATACCCAGTAGCCCGACTAACGGCGATGCGGGTCCCGCGTGGATAATGCGACACAAGACCCATCTATGCATCGTCACGGCCACTCTACGAAAACAAATAATTGCAGTTAGACAATTACAAGACTCCTATGAGGCCACCCTAAAATGGAGCAGAACCATAATTATCCGCGCCCCAGAACCGGTCATACTGGAGCGTGAACATAGGAGATCCCCGAAAAGGCAGTTGATATTAAGTGTCCTGCAAAATGTTGAACTACATGCGGCGACGAACTTGCGCCGATCGCACAGACCCAGTAGGTGGACTGTAACTAACACACAAACGAAACGTCTCAAACCGCCCTTAGCCAAATTTCGAGACCGCAGAATTTGAGATCTGATACCAAATAAAGCAGACACGATAGCTCAGACGATGTCAGGTATAAGTCGCAGAAGACATTGCCATGCATCACAAATCTGATCCATAGTTGGCCATGTCAGCTGCACCAACAATCAAAAGCGAGCGTCTCAGCACGAATCAACGTCAGGGAGCCAATCGCGGTTCCAATGGAAAGAGACGACGATGCAATAGTTTAAGAAAACTAACCACCGATGAGAAGAATGGTTTATATCGGTTTGGTTCATATTCTCATATTCAAAGAGGGAACCTATCTCTGAGGTTTCCTCCAAGGGATTAGATGTGACCACACTGCGGAATAGTCAGAAGGCCGGATCGCCGGAGCTGAAGTGCAAACAAGCGAATATATGCAGCCTGCTTAATAAAAGAGACGAACTGCAAACAGTGTTTCACTCCGTAAATATTTGCTTGCTCACAGAAACATGGTTCAAGAAGGAGGTATTTTTGTGGGGTTGGACGCGTAGGTTCCAACGGTATCGCATTGACTGAGGCAATGCCGCTGGGGGCGATTGCCTAGTATGGATCAAAAGTTCTATAAGGCAGTCACCCTTGAACTGTAACTGCAGTTGCATGAGTAGTCAAACCACCGTCAACCTTCTCCATGTCAACCCCCACTGATGGTCTTCGGGGTGTATCCAAGTCCGAGCGCGCAACCAGAGGAAGACGAAACATATCTGAAATCATTCCAGTCGGTATGCCAAACAGGCTACCGCCTGCTCGTTTTGGGAGATTTGAATGCCTCTAAAGTCAACTGGCGATCGGGATCTGTTAGTTGTAGAGGTTTCGGTCACAAATTGTGTAATCCAGTCAAAAATTCCACACTGACAAAACATGTTGGGCTGGCCACGGGATCCCGGCCTGGTCAGATAGCCTCAACGCTGGACTTTATCATAACTCCTCATGGCAGTAATGCCACAAACGTGTTGCCTGTGGCGTCACTCAGAAAGAGTGATCACATGCAGATTTATTTCTCGCTCTACTATTCTCTATTAAAAAACAGGCGCACGATACGCAACATTTTCACCAAATTGATCACAAAAAGTTTATACTTGAAATTGATATAAGTACCTGGAACCCAACCTTTTCCATAGAGGACGTCGATAGTTTGTAGTCGAACTACGCTGACGACTTCCGAGCTCTTGCAGACCGGAAGGTCCTCCAGAAACAATTCGGAAGAAAGGGTCAGAAGTCATGGGTTCGCCCTAGGGTCAAGAGAGTTACCCAAAGCAAGTGTATGGATTGGAAGGCATATATTCACCAAAACGGGGTTTAAAAACTTCATGATATACAAAAAGCTCGAAACGAAGCAATCAAAGTGGCAAGGAATGATCACCTGGTTTATGATCCCAACCCACCAGTGATATTAGACAGAACCCCAAAAGGTTATACGATTATCCTCAGACGTTAAGCGAGAGATATTCCATTTAAACAATACAAAGCCCGCATGATCGGATCACATCCACTTGGCTACCCTAAAACCTCTGGTAAACTTGCTGGTATCGCTGTTTGCCCAATTGCTCAATCTTAAATTGAAAACAGGGGTAGTCGTAAGGGACTAGAAGTAAGTCACTATAATTCCCACGTCATAGATGGTGATCGACCAGAGGCTGGAAATTACAGACCGGTAAGCCTGACTAATGTCGTCAGAAGAAGTTTTGAGCGCACATTACGAGAGTGAATTCGCAGATTTCTCTGCAAATAAAGATTTTTTAGAACTCCTCAACTGGCTTTCAAAGGGGTAGATCTTGCCTTACCAATCTGCCGACGTTTATAGACAGTCACGGAGAAGCTGGATACAGAAGAAGTGGTTGAGGTGTGCTATCTGGATTTCCCGAAGGCCCTCGATTCTGTCAACCACACGCTTTTGGGCTGGAATCTACGAGAAGCTGGAATATCCCCTAGAATCTGAGGTGGATCCAGAGGTTTCTAGTTGGAAGGTCGTGTAGAATGCGAGTAACATGAATATTGTCAGATGAAGGTTCTCCGTTAAGTGGAGTACCTCAGGGGTCATTCCTCGCCCCTCTGCTCTCCCTGGTACACACAAATGACTTGACCGACTACCTAATCTGTCCATGTTACCTGTATGCTGATGATATAAAGCTGGTGGAAAGCGCGTCCAAATTAGACGCTCTCCTGACCTGTGAATGAACATTGAAGTGGAATTTACAGCCAAAGATTTCTATACAAGGCTCCGAGACTCACCCATCCCGGCCCTCAGATACCATTGTGTGACATGCCGACTAAACATCCGTAAGGACAGCATTACTCACGATACCGACAGAACAAGCGAGTAAGTCGGTTCCTCAATCTCTACAATATGCAGTCCCGATACTCCAACGCCAGGCAAACTCATCCTGGATACACGCAACCAAAGTCCGCCGTCCTCTGTATTAGCTAACGAACCAGCTTCGACAGGCCGAAATAAGCGGAAGCGTGGTAAGCGCATCGTTACCGTGTCTCAGCAAGCTGGTGCACCCAAGTCGCCCATCGGCACGAACCAAGAAAGCCGTTAGTCGAAAGCCGTAATCACACAGCCGTCCCCCAGCTCAGAACACAGGGCACGAATGCGCCAAGCGTAGTCACTACTTCGAGTTCGCTAGACATAATCTCATTATCTATAACGCTGCAGAAAGCAAAAGCACGTTGCTCAACCAGAAAGAAGCTGATGATAAGTTGCATTGGAGATCCCTTTGCGATCTACTTAAGCCAGGTATGGAGGGTTAACCCACACAATGCAGGCTTCGCGAGTCCTACCAAGACAGACGCCCTTGGTCAATCTGTGTCATGCCCGACCAGATAGAAGACGTTGAGGAGGTTCTCTTAACAGCATCCTCCTTGCCCAAACTCAATGACTCTTGCCTAAGAGCGAAACTTGACTTCCCTTGGGTGATCAGGGAACCCGACGAACGACATATCGCAACCCTCAAAGTTCCCAGTATGATCGAACGCGTAGTTTAGTTGTACACGGCGTAGGAGAGCTGAAGGATGCGGATGCACTGCACGCGCATAGGCATGACATCGACCAGTGCACGTTTCTTCGAGCTAAACTAAACTTAGACGTAGACGAATGTGGAGCATGGTCTATCAAACGCCTTCCACGCCCAGTACCCGTGAGCTCTATCTCAGCCCGCAGACTATTACCAATCACTCACTTCACAAGTGATATGTTGTCCACGGTGCTTCAAAGGTGGTGTACGCTGAAAAACAGTTCTCCATCTAAGATCCGACTTCATGCAGATAAACCAAGATCTGGGCGTGGAACACCTTTTACTGGTACACCTCCCATGGTGGTAAGTGTGGTAAATATGACCGAGATACCGGAGGTCATCAGTAGCCCACCAACTTCCGCACAGCCAAAAAACTTGGTACAACCGAACTCAAAAGGGTCGGCCTAACTCAGGTATTACCCGTTACACTTCTGAAAGCAGACACTATCCCAGATTAGGGTATGCAGTTAAACGTATCAAGCTGGTGGTATATGTTTACTAATGCTCTTTCCCTAAAGAACAAAGTGGAGGAACTGTGACAGCTCGTCGACTCAAAACAACCCAAGATCCTAGGTGTAGCGGAGACATGGCTAACACCAGACATATCCGATCATGATATAGAAATTCCTGGTTACACTATCTTTCGCAAGGATTGGCTAGCCAGCAGAAGTGGGATCGTAGCAATCTACGTTGGTGCTGAACTACGCGCAGCCCTAAACAGAGACCCAACTCTGATTTTACTTGAAGAGTCCCTGTGAATAAGTATTAGGACACCCCACCTACCACAAGTCATTGTCGGCGTCATTTATCGTGCCCCGTCCGCAGCCCCAGAATAGGACGAAAGAAGGCACAGTGCAATTAGACGGACCACCGCAATCCCCGGACATCACACCATCGTTCTAGGGGACTTCAATCTCCCTCATGCAGGTCTATCCAGCGGGCTAACATTTGGTACTGCGGCCACAGAATTCTACAACCTCGTGCAGGAAGTAGGACTCACCGAACATGTCAATAAACCCACAAGGCGGAGAAAAAGTCACAGGACATCCCGACTAGACATGTTGTCAACTACCGAGCCCCATATGGTAGATATAGTCGAACTTGGTGCGCCATTAGGTGCAAGCGGCCATGCCATAATCAGTTTCCGCCTAATAGGGGACGTCAAGATCATCCGCCCTTTACTGTCGGCTCGACGTAAGTTCAGACGAGCCAACTTTCGAAAGATGCGAGAACATCTATCCCAAGCTAACAGGCCACCACCTGAAGAACGTGGCACGGCAGACGAAAATCTAGAGCGCATTTTGTCACACCTGAACACCGCGATAACTAGTTCAGTAACATTTCATACGCCACGCTCCACCTGTGAGTCGTCCTGGCTCAAACCATCGACCAAGTGTTTATGAAGGAGAAACGGGCCCCGTGGGATGCATTTCTCCTTAAGGGAGATAGTGCCTCACAACTGGCATACAGATGCTGTCGTAATCAATGCACAGCAGCCATACGCGCCGACCGCAGGGCTCATCAAGTATCACTTGCGAGATCTATCGCCGATTGTCCTCAAAGGTTCTTCCGGCACATGGCCTCCTTGACCAGATCGAAAGCTACTATATCCTCTCTTATGGGACCATCAGGACTTCCTACCTCTAACTATGAGGCAGCTGAGATAATTACGTGCTCAGTATGCATTCGTTTGCAGCAACTCCGCTGAGACGGAACCATGTACCCCGGTTTTCTGTCCTGATCGTTCCTCGGATTCATCCCCTAACTTTACCCAGACCAGTGTACGCGCCAAGTTACTCTTGCTGCGCATGGATAAGTCCCCGGAGCTTGACGAGATACCCCCACAAATGCTGAAAGAATGCGCAGATGAGCTGGCGGAACTGCTTGCTCCTTCATCCAATACTCATATTATACTGGTTGTATTCCAACCACTTGGAAGCACGGCGTCATCTCTCCCATCTACAAGGGTGGGGATCGAACGAACGCCAACAACTTCAGACCGATTGCTCTACCACCCGCCATGTCAAAAGTGATGGGGAGCATAGTAGACGAGTTTGTGAGAAACTATTCAAATACCCACTCATTGTTGGCGTCGGATCAGCACGGCTTCAGAAATAGTCACTCATGCGCGACCAACCTACTGATTGCTGCCGACTCGTGGACAAAAGCTGCCGAAGAACGCCCCCCGGTGATGCTGTGTTTTTAGACCCTAAGAAAGCGTTCGATAAATTTGATCACAGTATATTACTGGGCAAACTGGGTGATATGGGCCTATGCAGTGAGGTTTGTTTTTGGCTCAAACAATACCTATCCTGTCGAACATACGTAGTTGGAATTAATGGTGAGCTATCCAGGCCGCTTAACGCCACAACTGGTGTAACACAAGGCTGCATACTGGGTCCTTTATTATTCTTAGTCAATGTTAATGATCTCCCAGGCGTGAGTAACTCCCCCGTTGTGATGTATGCTGACGATATGAAACTGTGGCGTGTCTTACAGAGCGTTGAAAACGCAGAAGGCTTTCGAAGAGACATTGATGCCCTGCATCTATGGTCCGCGGAAAATCGACTGACCTTCAACATGTCCAAGTCAAAGACTATGCACGTTCATCGTCACAGCACTAGAACACATCGCATCGCTGGTGCTACCCTAGCCACTGTCCACCAGGAGCGCGATCTAGGTACCGTCGTTACATCAAACGGCAATTGTGTAGTTCGCCGGTATGGTGTTTCAAGGCCGAAACGAGTTGAAAACGGCCATTTGGGCGCGAACAAATATTTTTCAAATTTTTAATGAATTATTAAAATGCGTATTACGGGACAAATATAAGGATTTCTTCGACTATACTAGTGGTGTTGCAATGGGAAAAA
>JTDE01001289.1:50306-66893 GCA_014338405.1 Paragonimus skrjabini miyazakii
GGACAGTTTCACATACTTGGGTAGCACTATCTCGTCAGCCTGTAATATTGCTGATGAGATATTAGCGAGGATTGCATAGACACGAGTTGCCTTTGCAAAACTGCGTCATCTATGGCGTCGAAAAGACGTTCGGTTGTCGCTGAAAGGAAAGGTATATAATGCCTGTGTGCGTTCCATTTTGCTTTATGGTTCGGAAACGTGGCCTGCTCACAAAGAAGATATCAACAGGCTTGCTGTGTTTGACCATCGTTGTCTCCGCCAATTGGCCCATATTAAGTGGACTGATCGCGTGAGCAATGTGGCCGTTCGTCGGCGCGTATTCCGGAACGCTCGGGATGCGCGATTAATTGGTCAGCTCATCGTGTTGCACAGCTTGCGATGGTTGGTTCAGGTACTCCGTGTGTCATCTAATCGTTTACCGTGCCGGGCATTATATGCTGATGCCACCAACATTTGGGTCAAACCACGTGGTGGTCAAGCAACAACGTGGTCACAAAATATGAAGACCTTGACTGCTCCATTGAGCAAAGTGGGTAGGTGTCGCCTGCCTGGCTGGGGTCTTCGTGATCACTTAAACCGCTGGTTAGAGACGCTATCCGAGATGGCGATGTGTCGCAGTCAATGGCGTACCTGTATCCATGCCATTTCTAGTTCTTCCGCTCAGTCTTGTTTTAATAATTTTCACCCTTCTTAGTAACATTTTCCTCGAAGATATTCCACGTCACTGTTGAGGTGGACGGCGGCCCGAACCACAGTACCTTTTGGCTAGGTTCATGGCTGTTATGATGATGATGATGACATTAAAAGCATCAATATTCGCGTTATATTGGCTCTAGGAAACAGTTATTACCTATAGGTAAATGGACGGCGAAAAAATTGAGTGGCGAAATAGGGGTAGAAATTAGGAATAATCGCATACTGTCGCTGTCGGGATTACATGAACTTGTGATACCTCCCGGTCGTCTCTGTGAAGAAAATGGGTTGATTTGAGGGATCCAGCTATAGACCTGTGGCCTAGAGGTCTGACTTAGCAGACGGTTGAAGGTAGACTTTTCTTTGGGGATCTCACCTGAAGCCATGTACACAATAGTTCAACTCGGTATTTAAGAGCCTTCCTGTTTTGATGGTGCAGTGGACAAGGTACCAGTTTTTTAGTCTGGTTGCTGCTGCGCGCAGGAGATATATTCAAAATCGTATTGGTCTTTTTAATTATAGCACACTTTCGTCGATCGTATAAGATAATACATCGTTGCGCGATCGGAATGCCTTTTGCTTACCGGTCCCTTTTCTAACCCTCTTCTTTCTTATGTGGAAGGCAGCGGTGCTGCAACTGTAGAAACATTTCCTCCGTTTGATCGTATGATCCCACAGAAACGCACCCGCGCAGTCACTACTGCGATATACAATCCCGTGAGCGTAACTTTTTCATTCGGCTACCCTTTTTGCGCTTGTCTGACATAGTTGTACCCAGTGGAACCAAAGCCTCAGCCAACACAATGTACAAACTTGATTACCACGTCAAGTTATTAGTTAGGAATGTGGGTATCAGTTTCTGATTGTTGATACGTGTAACTGTCTTGGATCGCATCTTGAGTTTGGTATTCTTCTAACTGTTTGTTAAACAGCTGTGTTTATTTGTCTTCAGGGTGAGTTGAAGTGTTTTGTTACGACGACGACTGTCTGTAGTATAACCTTGAGTACGAGCTTCAGTTGTCTGAATTGCTCCTGCCAATGTTCCGCATACCGACAGTATGTTGTTCATGGTTGAACAGAAATTTTACGTAACAGGAAACGCTTTAGGATTTCATGATGAGAGTATATTTGTCTTTTTACTGTGACATGTTTAACTTTGTTTTGTTTGTAACTTAAGATCGCCCCTTTGTCTTTGTGTTCAGTTCTTCCGCTCAAGCAACTGCTGTCACGATTGGACGACATTTAAATACTGGACATTTGGAGACTCCAGGTAACCCGACTTCCGTGCTGGGATCTACTGTTACGACACCAACGATCGCATCGACGGGACCTGGAGCTACCACGCCTGTAAGCTGCATTCATTGTTTCGTGACAAATTCAGTTTGTTTTAACCGTGTGTTATCTCGTATTGTACAGTACGGAGACTATTTCATTATCGGTAACCAAGAGATTTTCAGTAGCCTACCTACAATGTATTTACAAGTTTTGTGTATTTCGACGTTAACTAGAAGAAGGCTCGTTGTTCCGGATTCAGTTATCAGTTATTTCCATTTGTACTTGAACCTACGTGCTTGGTGTGTAAACTTCCAGTTGCCAGAAGTCACAGACGTTAACTGAGCTTCTTAGGTCCATTTTCATTTGTAACATCTTCACTCGTCAATAATGCGGTCGCTGAATGGAACCTCAGTTGCAACGATTGTTTCTGTTTTAGGTTTGGTTGTTAGATTGTGTCCAGTTTACATGTGATCCAATACGCCTCTGCTCATCCGAAGGTGAACGAACTTTCATGCTCCCCTTTTTAAATTAATGGCAAGATACTGTACCGTACTCACGATCATGGTACGTACATATGTATAGATGAAGCCAGGTGAGTTTCAACAGCAAATGAGATACCTTCATAAAACATAAATAAAGAGAACAATACGGGGAAAGTGTACACTACCTGCAACCGGTGGTTAGTTCGGCTCTACAGAGCATACCTCTGGTAATATATTGACGTACATCAATCAGTCAAACTGAGCTCTGTTGGTTGGAGGACTGTCAATTCCAAAACGCACAAGTGGAAAAAGGTGAGTGACGTAGTCACTGTGGATCTGCTCCAAAGTCAACCGTTCCCTTCCTTCAAATATACATCGGTACTTAGTCGGTACTTAGTTGATGGTAAATAGAATAAAGGAATGAAGGCCGCCCATGGAATCAGTTGGGAAACGAGGGGTTAATGATTAACTGTACTTCATCATTGATCACATGGGTAATCGGTACCGAGAAGCAAACAGAACTTCTTCATTCAGGCCGAGTGAATGAGTGCGTATCGTGTTGGATTGAACATGTGAGCTTAAGTTTATAATTTTGTACATTAGGAAGATGAAATAACCAGACATTTTTAGAATGGAATTTTTATGTCAGTCAGAACAGTGACAACACCTGTACAGGCGTGGTTCAGAAGAACCTTATACAACAGTACAACAGAGAAAACAATGCGGAAGAATTCGAAACCGATTACAACTGGTGGTTCGAGTCTTCAGCAGATACCTTCAGAAAAAAATACTAGTGATACGAAGCGGATAGATGGTGGGCATCCAGTAGTTGCTTTATATTATGGTTCGTTTGGCTGTTTCATTGTAAACTATTAGTTTACACATTTTCTTTCTCGGCCCGCCATACTACTGGAATACTGCTGGTCTGCCCTCAATCGTACTGTTCTGCCAGTACAGTGGCCAGCAGCTTCCGGCGTCACATATAAAGCGGATTGTTTCGTCTGAATCGCACTTAGGTCAACTAAAGCTAGAGTAGATTTGCAGTAGTTTGTCGTCTACTCCGGACACTAGTCACCCAGACTTGGAGGCCGCGATCGATCTGTGTGTTTCAGTCCTGCCTTCAGCTGTCACCGCAGTCATTGGACTGCTAATCGGATGACTGCCGCTCGAACACTGGAAAAAGTGCTTGCCCGCCTTATCAAGCCTTTCGCACGACGACGACCAAAATACAATTGGATCGCCCATACACCCACGATCAGACCATCGATGTGACAGGAATATCGTCGATCATTCTACGTCTTACGGATTTACCCACGCGCTCAGTGCTCACCACGTAATCGTTAGCTTGTATTTCCGTCAGCCTAGCAACCAGGTATAGGCAGTTCCGCATCCTTTCACTTTGTAATGGTCAATCTGTCGGCCTACCAATGTGCGCAATAGCCGTACTACCCCGTTCGTCGCTGAGGCTCACAAAACACTCTCGAGACACCTTAATCTAGTTTTTAGGTATGCGAAAGTGTCATCGAGACGTGTTGAGCATGAGACTGCATAAATTTGCCAAGACCGCCCTAGCCTTGAACAGACGAGTTTCCATTGCATTCCCTGTATTTCCACTGATGCTGTTGAAGCTTCCTGAATGTAGACAGTGGTTCACAACTTACGTAGCTCTGTTACGTAATACTAAGTCTACGTAATCATAACAATCTTGTATGTGCACTTTGAATCTGCAATGTTTAACAGAGCGCGAAACAGCCTCGAGCATTGTCTGTGTCGTTTGGGAATTGTCAAACATTACCTTGTCGTTAAGATATTCACAATCAATCAGTCTTCCATCAAGCAGGAGGTACGCGTCGGCATCTTGCGGGTGCCGCAAACAAACCACTATTTAGCATATGACCAAACCATACCGAAATGGTTAAAGTGGACAACCTCGACGTACGCTGCTGTTGGTGCTAAAAATGTCAGATAATTCACCTTAAACCCTAACCTGAGCTGAAGCATTGAAATAAAGCTCCGGTATTATGTTCACCTACTTGTTTGGTACACTCTTTCGTTTAAACAGCTCTAAAAAGTCGAAATCGATTTATTTAATTAAACACATCTTTACATTCAAGAAACACGACAGTTGTCGTCAGGAGGTACATATGACGCTGCTTCAGAAGTTGGCAAAGAGTGAAAATTTAATCAGTACATCCTAGCCCAGGATAAAACCCTATCTGTTCTTCCCTAATGTCTGTCTCCCAAGCTGCAGTGGATGCCAGAGCTCTAGTGGTAACTGGGGTCATGCTAATTCTATGGTTTTTGCAAAAGCTCATGGCTCCTTTCCTGAATATGTGGATTACTGTCGAGTGATTTAGCACAAAGAAATGTTTTCCGATGTCCACACTAGTTGAATCACTGAGTCAAGTCCCCTGCGAACGTCTCCCCACAATCTTTGAAAAGTATTTGTAAGAGATCATCCGAGCCAGCAGGCCCTATCGCGTTTGGAGCTCGAAATGCATCTGTAGACCTCAATTTTGATAGATGGTTCTTAATTCACCGACCGAAACATCACATTGCAAGGTTGTTGCAGTAACAGTAGAAGCAAGAGGCCAGTTAAATCGGTCTCTAAAGCGTTATGTCTAGCGGTCTCTTCTTCTGGATTCGTAATGAGTGAGTGTATTGTCTGCCTCGCTGATAGCTTCACTGACAGACAGATGCCCTGAGCCGGCAGTACGGAAGAACTGAGGTTTGTCCTTGCTCCATAAAGCGAAGGCGGTTCTCACATGAACCTTCTCAGTTATCTAAACTTCACTATCGATTATCAGGCTACACCTCAACTTTCCACGGATATCCTTCCTAAGGTTGTTGTGGACCGTCATGATGAGTGTTCCCTCTGAAATCTAATAACTCTGAAGACTTCCGTGAGATTCAGTGCTTGTTTGACCCACGAACCCTCGTGCTTCATGAAGGCATCCGGAGCTGGTCTTAGCGGAAGCTACCAAGTAAACGACACATAGTCTACTGCTAACGGAAATCCTGTCTATCGTTGTGCTGAAGACTGTCTATTTCAGCCTAATTGGCGGCGTCGTCCGTGGTGTCACCCTACGTGTATAGTCAGCATGAAGCAGACAGTTTGGATACTGTGAGTTCGACACTTTGGCAAGTATCTTGGATTCTAGGCTCTGAAAGGCAGTGAATGTCGACACTCAACTGGTCTAACGTCTGTACGAGAACAGCCCTATCGGTTTCCCGGTGAAAACGTTGGAAGCGCCTGTTTACTCATTCTGGGTCTTAACAAGAAACAAAGGAAACCGGAGGCTGAGCGTTGAGTGATGGGACTTATCGGGACAATGTCACTGTGATTAGTTATATCTGTTGTGGGACCACTAGAGTAATTACTATAAATGGAGAGTCGGGAGACATCTGAGAGCTAAATTTGATGGGACAGTGGGGGAGGGGGGTAGCAGTAGCATGTTTTCGTCAATCTGTTCTGCTGTATTCAGCGACGCGGTTTATACTGCGAAATAGCTGATGCAGTATGAAATATTGGTGTTGTGAATTTTCATGGTTGTATATGAAGTACTGCCAGAAGGTCCAGACTTAGAGAGGAGAACGATTAGAGTTCTTGACCGAAGCCTTTTGTTCAAACGGCTATATCGCGAAGCAGTGGGTATATTATAGTGTACTAGAACTAGTACCGCCTTTTCTGGGATACATGTCAACTTTCTTCCAATCCCAAAACTGAAACCCCAGGACACTGTAGCTCGTCAGGTCTTTACCTATTAGCCTGCCTGGCATGAGTTATTCTGTCGGTGTGTTCATCACACCGTTCAGTATAATCCAACAGGTAGTCGAAGTGCGCAGGCCGTCACATTGCTTCCATGTCCAGTCTCATTATGACCTCGTCGACGCGACCATGGAACACAGCAAGCGCGACAGATATATGCTATAGTTTAGAGGAGAAAAGACAGGAATCACCAAATACGGAGCAACTCTATAAGAAGAGTAGTCCGCAATGTTTTATTAGCATGTGAGGTAAAAGCTTTGCCGACTACTGACACATCATCCACCACCTTAAAAAGGAAAGTATGAAAGTCCGTCCACCTTCCGCTGTGTGTATATATGGCAGAACGTAATAAAAAGGTAGTATAGTAAATTGAAATATGGTAAAGGAATGAACATTGTCACACAATGGGTATTCAGCGCGAGTAAGTATACAGATGTACTTCGGGATTTCTCAGAAACCTTCAACGCATTCTTCGCGTGCAATTCTGTGTTGATGTTCATCAATGTGACATCGCTAGCTGTTCATTTCTTCGACTCACTAGCTACTTTAAACATCAGTGTTTTAATATGTTCCTTAACGGCCTACTCCCTGAGTAGCACTCCGCAACCATAACGGTATACTTCCTAGTTCCATTCTAAGCTCGCCGTTCCTGACATTTGTCTATTGAGTACTACAACTGATCAGTTGTCCGATAGTGCTATACACCAACGAGACGAAAACGTGACCAATAGTGGAGAGTATTACTAACAGAGGAAAGCTTCATAGTGATTTGACGGTCTTCATCGTTAGAGCACAACGCACCGGTTTCCATATAATTTCTCTAAATCCTAAGTGATGTACGTTGGTTCTTCGTCACATATTGCATATTTTTTAAGAATTTAGAGGCTAACGATCACCACCCGCAATCGTTTCAAAAAATCTCAGCCCATTTCCTAACTGGACCTTGCTGATGCAGAAAAGTAGCATAACTTGTGGGATGTCACCTTGATAGTTTGGGACCTTTCAATTTGAGAGCTTTTTCTTGATGTTCAACCCACCGATATAGCTCCATTTTGAGTCACTTGATCAAACTTGTCAACCATTCCCAATGGAAGACACCTATTTGGGATTTAGAGAAATTATATGGAAACCGGTGCGTTGTGCTCTAACGACGAAAACCGTCAAATCACTGTGAAGCTTTCCTCTTGGGAATGGTAGAAAGATGACTGCGTTGGACAACAAAACTTGCTTTAACGCTTTGCTCACTTTCTTTCTCATGTTAAACTGAGCCCATTTTTCATTTGCTATCGGCATGTCAGAGACCACTTTATTTTGATCTGTAAAATGTTACATCAGCCGTCGGACCCTCGGGCATATTCTTATGTTCCAAGGTCATTCGTTGAACCTGCGAGACAGATGAGTTGCGTAAGTGTTATGGTATGTCCGATCCGGGACATCCGGCTGAATCTTTTGTGACAGCGTCATCAGTAAATGGTTTTATACAAGGACCTGGTGTATACATTCGTGATGGTATTCTAGGTCTCTAATCGGTTTGGCCATCAAGACAACTTTGAAGTAGTGTGCGACCTGTTAACAACGCTTGCAGGTCATTGCATGTTGAAATGCGTTTTTTCATGCTTACTACACGTACTCCAGTTACAATTCTACATTCTATTTAATCCTTTTCTGTTTATGAAACGAAAACCTTTGTTCTTTATTTTCCTTGTTCCCTTACTCTGTGTTCATTTACTGCTATCCAACACAATCAGCTGTGCATAACTATTATAAGCTTTCTCTAACCCGTAAAATTTCGACGGTTCCAAGTCATTCCCATTCAGATATCACTGATTACAATCCTGTGTTTTACCTGGACTCGTCTGTGATCATAAATGTTCCAGATCTGAGTGACGTGTTGAGCTTACGGAGTCAAACCTCACCGTCAGTTGCTTTATGATAAGTCATTATCTGGCCGTCGCGCTGCCTTTTCTAGTTGATCTCTGGGTCTTGGATTCACGTGGTGGAGCGTTATGCAAAGCGTGTACAGGAATCAACAAAGTTAGTGACAAGAGATCGGGTTAGGTACGGAGATGTTTAGCTTGCTATCGTTGAATATCCGTTGTCTGATAGTCTCGTTTCTTACTTGGTGATTCTACTATGTGCCCAATTCCTTTAAGATTTACATTACCGGTCTTTACATAACCATCTTCTCATAGCCCTCAACAATTTACAGCTTTTGAACTACAGTGTTTTTTGTTTCCCACACCTTACACCAATTTCATCTTAATTTCGTGCAACTTGATATTTTCTCCATCGTTCACATAAACCCATCTAGTGTATGAGCCAACCAGTTGAGGGAACAAAATAATGTGATCTATAATCTCGACTATTGGTCTTTATTGCATGTACATAAAGAGGGCATTTCATCAACGCCTGTTGGGCGATCATTACAATCGCCGCTCGGCCATTATTTGACTGGCCTCAGCCCACACTAACCGATGATAAATCTGTATGACTCTAACCGTATTCCTTTTTCTGATTACCAGTTGAGTAGAGTTCGTTTTCCTATCGTTAAAAATATTTCCTGCCAGGCTGTTTGAAAAACGGTTCCGATTTCCTAACTGAAAAAGGCTGTTTCAGTTATACTTTTTTGCCTCATAACACTATTCAATTAGTTAACGCCCCGTCTACGTTGCATTTCAGAATGCTGGTAAACGTCCCGAAAGCGGAAAAATTCAACTGCGTGATCTTCGAAATGTTCTCTCTTCCATTTCTCTGCCCCACAAAGGTAGGTACTTTTGTCGTCTCTGGGGTCTTTGCTAATGCTTTTAGTTCGTTTATCTGTCGTCCTTTATGGACAAACCTGTGGTTAATGGCATCCATTTTAGCAAAAATGGTGTTTTATGTATGATTTCTTAACTACCTCACACGATTCGTTCCTGTGGGATCATGTGAAAGGCGAATCGTGCTACTCTCCCTGTCAAACGCTTTCCTGTGTTTCCAAGGTAGTGGATAGTAATCATGTTTTCCCAATCATCACCCAACCCGTTCTGGTTGCAGGTTATCGTCCGGGTTGTTATGATGCCTCTCTCCTTTCTGTCACGTGAGTGTAGGAGCACAGTCCGAGTTATGATAACCGTGTGGTATGCTGAGTATTGAAAATGCAGATACCGTCGAATCACTGTCGATTGTTAAACTCGAAGTCGTCGGCCGAAGGTCTGATAGTCTCTAATATTACTGTAATAAGTGTATTCAAGATTTTAGTCAACTCGTCAGATGTGAAAGATGAGCTTCAGTCGAAGTGCATGAAGAAGGGCATGCTAAACAGGGGGAACAGATTAAGAAGTCGTGTTGCAATTGGCCGAGGGCATATCAGGACGCGAAACTTCCTCGATAATTATCGATAAATATTTGTTGCGGGTTCCTGATGTTAATGGGCCTTTAAACCGTAAGCCGAGTCTTTCAAAAGGTTCCACTGCTTTGTTCAGGTCCTTGTTTGATGGTTTATAGGACCTTGGCTTCAATTAGGCATATGTACAACATTGTTGCGTTACGGTCTCTATCTCTTCAAAAGAAAACGGACGGTTTTTCGCGTGGGGGAAGTGGACCATTCGAGTCATACCCGGGTTACAGAGGGTGTCTTCCAAGAATGTCTAATGTTTATAATTAAACACATAGGAGCAGAAACTTCAGGAAGCCGTATCAGCCATTACCAGATCTATAGACGATATCGAAACGAAAGAAGAAATGGGCACGTCACCACTGTATCTTTTGTCTTTAATCTGTCATTTCTGGCTGAACCACATGTGCGCCACACTGGTTCTTGATGACCTTGAAGTATATGTCAAGTAGGCAATGTTCCTATCTCCGAGTAGCTTCTGCAATTGCACACGGCTGCCTTTCGATGGTAGAAGGAGGCCGACAGAGGGGATCCCCAAAAAGAAGGCTACGGGACGATCGTTCTTATTCAATGTTGTGGTGACAGCAATGTCAAACTGATATTTTTATCCGTGATGGCAACTGCAACACCACTTAATTCATCCTTAAGATTCTCGAAAATGATAACCGTCTTCTAGGACTTGATTAATTTTATTGTGAATCAAAAGATAGATTCTGCCCGTAAAATGATATATCTTTCGAGAGTAATAAGCAAACATACCCATTACCCGGTGTTGTGTTTCTCCTTTACGATGGGTCTCCAATTTTCCAAGAAATGTGAACCGCTGCGAGTTGGGTTTCATCATTTCCTTGTAAATTTAGTAACCGAGCCGTATAATCATCTGAGATGCGAAAATACATTTGTTTTGATTCCGTGTCACCGTGGTTTTTCCTTTACGACTAAGAAATTCCTCGTATTCCTATCGTGTTTTTTGAAGTTTCCCGCTACCGATCGTTATGTTATCACTTTAGGCTAACGTCTCTCTCTCAGAATTTCATCAATTGTTCTTGGGACACCCACTAAGTAACTCCGAAAGGTTTATCTCGAAAGTGCAAAAAGTTACACACTTCGAAGACCATATGGATCTTATCACCTTCCATTATACGGGCCGGATGATATGCACCTTTTAGATCAAGAGTGCTAAAAGACGAACACATAAAACTGCGAGATATGTAACAGGATTCGAGGTTGGCTTGTCTGTTAATCCAACAGATATGAAAGATGACTAAATAAAATTTACCATTTATCGTTTATTTTGAAGAGCAATTTACACAACTTCATTCAAATGAAGGGCGAGCAATGACACCATGAATTAAACAACAAAATGTACAAAGGAAAAAAAGTCAACAGAAACTGTCTGTCAAATGTAGGGCGCTATATCATTCATAACGCCGAACAATTGACAAGTCTTTCCATGATAATTGCCGATGTTAATAATTCTAAGTATCAAATAAAAATTGCTTGTGTTATGTATGTTAGCAAAGAGAAAGGACAGAAAAAAGAGCCCCAATATCAAAAACTCTTCAGGATACATGGGTACTATCCCAGTCAGGGCTAATGCATCAAGAAGAAGAAATGTCCTTCATAGTGAGACAACTGTCAGAAAGTGGTAACAATCAATGTCAGGTTCCTTACACAAATATGTTATAGATATCCAAGGAACCCGGAACAGTCACTGGTCAAATCAGTGACTGCTTAGGAGGGCAGTCCCAGTCGAAGATTCGCTTTGCAAGAAGATGTATACATTATACCACGAAAAATGATAGTCTCAGATAAATGGGAAATATAGTCCCCGTCATATCCCATAGTATGAAGGGCCGACTGAATGGCGGCATTAAGAGAAACGGTTCCGTACTTTATAACTTTGTCCGTCCAGGCAAATTAGCATCGGTAGTCGTCCACTATACTGACATCCAATACCACAGCAGCGCTGTCACGAACCGCAATACTGTCGGGTTTTAGGAAGGAGCTTGCCGTTGGTAGTCATGGCTTCTCAAAGACTGCGTAGCCTATGTTGCGCGGCCTTTTCACCATATTCTTAGCGACGCGATTGTGCCGAGCACATCGTGGGTGATCTAGCACGATTGGAGAATATAAGCGAGGCTTTCTGGTTGACCAAAGTTGCCACAACGGAGAACTGAGTGATCACTTCGGCTACCTCGATAATTTTAGACTTTAGTCCCAAAAAGACCACATCGAAGCTGGATGGCACAAATGAAAATCCTGGGGGAAATGCTGTCTGGATTTAGTATCCAGCGATCGAAGAGTGGAGAGCGAGACAATTCCTGAAGACCACGCCGTGTAGCATATGAAAAAGCTTATCCATCCACGCCATATGGGTCTCTTTCTTGTTCGTCACTACTACACCGTGAACGCTTACCGGGACATGGACGTCCCTCATGATGGGGCCAAACGAGTCATCTGTGACCACGTTCCTGAGAACTTGACGTTAACTGGAGAGCAGTCTGCACCTGTGATTTGCGTGATATGGGAATAACGATGGACAAATTCGGAATGCCTAGACCGCCCAGCCGAATTGAAGTGTGGACGTAGCTGGTTGATATGTCTTTGGGAAGGCGGAGCCACTACTGAATTGTGCAGTCCATAGCTTTGCGCGTGTTCTGATGGACTCGGTTTAAAACTAGTGAGTGATTCATCTTGGGGATCAGGTGCTATCTCAGAAGGTAGAGGCGCTGATGCGGTTTCAAGAGCGCTTTGATTGTTTCATCTGGCATCATACGAGGCTGTATTCGATGATTGGTGAATGCTTTACCTTTCCAAGTGAACTGGATACAGAGATATGTTACCTTGTTAAAGACGCTCAGTGAGTGGATGATGTCCGGGCAAAAATCAATAGACTCGTCTGCTATGGCTGTTACGTGGTATTTATGGTCGCTACAGATGACTTGGAGTTTAGTCTTTCATATGTTGATCTTCAGTCCAAATGGCTCCAGAGCACTAGCGGTGGCTGCGAGCTTTTTGGAGGGACGCATCGGATTCCCGACCAGGAGGATCAGATGGCCGGCGTACACGAAACCGCTGACCAATGTACCATGGAACTGGTAGCCAAGCTCCGGTCGAGATAGAAGCAACACCTCGTCCATTGCCATCATGAATAGCAGTGGTGACAGTGGGTCACCTTGGGGAACATCTCGTTGGGACCGGAGGATGGAGCCTTCTAGTGGGGTGGAAGCATTCCGATAAGAATCAACAATGTAGTGTGTTGGAGGTGGAGGAGCACTGAAAGCTTAGGCCGGTCTGATAATCGGGTCCTACAAGATAGAACCGAGGGCCTTGGATGCGTCAGTAAAGGCCGCACATAGGCTGGAAGACATGGTACGTTGTTTCCGGAGCAGCGCATGTGGTAATGAAGTCGTCTTGAGGCAATGCGAATTGAAGAACGGGCAGTTGAAAACGTGTATTCCAATGATCAGCCATTATCATTTGAAAGCAACGTACCAACGTTAAAGACACAGCGGTAGGTCTCAGTTCACTGAGAGAAGGATTATTTACTTACGGAATAAGCATGATGCGGGAACGGTATAGATGAATTGGGCAACCTTCAATATGCAGAGAGAGGTTGAAATATCCGACCAAGGCATCAGCTTTCATACGCTTCAAATGTTTGAGCACAAATTTGTCAGTGAGTGGATAATGTCCGGGCAAAAATCAATAGACTGGTTAACGATAGCTGTTGCGTTGTATTTATGGTCGCTACAGATGACCAAGGACTAATCTGGAGGCAGAATAGTACGTGTTGGTCGTTCATCAATGGACGGATGACCGACCAGGGTGCCACATCACAAGTTTGTGGCGGCAACACAATAGAAGCAGGAGGCCAGCTAAATTGACCTTCAAAATGTTCCGTCCAACGCTCTGGATTTATTATAGATGAGTGTTCCATCGGTCTCACTGATAGCTTCACTGACAGACGATCTCCTGGGACCAGTGGCAAGGATCACCTTAAATAGTCTGCCGGTGTTCCCTGAGGCAAATGCGGTTTCCATTTACTTAACGTTTTCCACTAACCAAGCCTCACGATCAGCGTTTAAACTACGTTTCAGTTTCTTATGGATGTCTCTCCTAAGCTTGTTATGTGAACTACCAGGAGAAATGTTCTCTCTTGCCTCCAACAACTCCGGGGATTTTTCCGAGATCCAATGTTTGTTTATCCCATGTATCCCTGTGCCGTATGCTACAGTACCTGCTTTCTGAATGGCCTGTGAGATTTGAGTCCAGCAGCTATTAGGATCTTCGAAATGTGAACTACTAAGGCAAATTTCTAAGCTGGTTTGGTACTTATGCTTTACAGATGATAAAGCTAGTTTCTCAGAAGCTAATCGTTGCTGTCGGTGGGGTCGTTGTCCAGCAAAAGTAAGAACAAAATGAAAACGCATGATATGAATCCAAGTATGTGCTTCAATAAGAACGACAGTTTCTACATCGATGCATACGAACATGCGCGGACAAACCAGCGTTCGATTCACTCATCTGGCCACATTCTGTACAGCCGTACTTCGCTTACCGATCCTGTTTACTGGTAGATGCCGACACAGAGACGCTGACGATGTTTTCATTTTCTTGATCGAAAGTAACCAGTACGTTAAAACCAGGTAAAGTGGTCGGCCCTATCTGGGACTGCTAACTGCTTTTCTGGCCAAAGTTTGCACCGAGACTGCCTAGTCGGCATTGTGAGCAGGTGGTTTAGCGCGTCGACATTGAGTACATCATGCTTAATTGGTGTGCTACTGTCTTGAATCTCTCTCTAGGAATTGGGGTTTGCTCCTTACCACTGAAGCTGTAAAAGATAACATTGCCTTCATCGTATTTATATAAAAAGAGATGGGAATTTATCAGTTCATTCACATATATATTAGGAAAGAACAGTAGATTGATCGCATCCTGAAGAACTCCACATTTTATTGGAGTTCTGTGTGTACTGTTGCCATTCGCTGAGGTGAGGCCACTATCAAGTAATCTCGTTAGGTTGTGATACAATGGATATTACTTTAGCCAAGACAGCAACATCGTATAGTCCCGCTATATTCTGTCTTCCATTGAGGTGATTAAGTAAACCAAACGAACAATGACATCATTTGTCAGCTAAGAGGCCTGACAAGCGAACTGGAATAGATCGGCTATTTTACGGGGAAACTTTTCCTGTGATAACGAATGTTTTTTTCCAATACCGAGGACAACAGAAAAGCAAGCAATTGGTGCACATCCGTTAGGTTCCTTTTTCAGAACAGGACAATCTACACCTCTCCGATCGTCTGCTACTTTGCCTTGTTTTATGCACCTTTGTAGAATGTCCGTCATCGGCATCGTCAGACATCCAGCACATTCCTTTAACAAAGTGGTGGAATTATCAAGTTCGAATACTTTTACTGGGTATGGATGTTTTAGTTTTTTTCACCACAGTGATTGATTTCATGTTGAAACTAATCGAGTTTGCGAATTCGATCAGCATTAGAGCTGCAGAATTCTTGAATACGCTTCTTGGCTACAGCGTTTTGATTGGACTGATTTCACTCAACTTGTTCAATGTCCTCCACGTTGACAGCAATCTTCAGTTCGGATGATAGCGGACCTGAATTTGCTTCAACACCTTCAGTTCCATTAACTGTGTCAATCGACTCAGTGAGATTATACTGTTCGTTTCTTTTATCGATTATTGGAGAACCTACCAACTGTAATTTGTAAAGACTGTACAGAAACAGAAGTGTACATGTCACTTTTCTCCAGTAGGTTGATCGTTCCGTTTTTTGCAATTGCCTGATTACGAACTTTTATTACCTTTGCATTATCACTCTAGCGTCTGAGCCTCCAATCGATTTAAATGACGCCGTCAATGTGGAAAGTCTACGGAATCTTTTGGCGAGGCCAGAAATCCAGGCACGGTTGTTACCTCACCTTCCTACCAACGATGACCCCGAGGCCAACCCAACTAGTGATTTGGCAAATCTAACCACCAATATTCGTTCCTCACAGTTCAAGTCCACCCTGAAGGTAACTTGTTCTCTAAACTAATCTTTTATGTTGACCAATTTTTAGTTGTCTCCTTTTTGAAACATGGTTGGTATTCCGGCACCCATCCAACTTTTGTCATGTCAGTTTTGTTGGTGGAGATAAAAAACAATGCTAGTTGTCGTGGTTCATTTATGTAGGGTAACTCCTTAAGGAATGCAGTTGGCTGTTCGCAGGTCCTGGTCTGCATTCATTAAGAATGTCGACGACTGGTCATTGCAGTAGGCGCATGTACCCGAAAACAAGTGAATTGCTCTTTTCCGGTTCCACTTATCAATCATAGGCCACGTACTGTTATTCTCTTTTGTCGCACCAACCTCAATAAGAATGAATCAAAACCCGATCTGTCGTGAGACTTCAGCCGAAGTTGAGACACGCATTTGCTAATAAGTAGTAACCACTTCAGGTCGAAGTTTACGGCCCAAAGAACTAGTTGTACTGCAGTTGTATCACGCTTGGTGTCTGTCTCATCGTTGCGGATTATAGTTATGCTGGTTGTTAGCTTTGCAAACGTTTTCATTTATACCTGACTTCTGAGAATTTTAGAATATAACGGGTATGTTTATGTGGTTTTATATTGTGATCACTAAACTTTTGGTATTATCTCGTGCCGTTTTAATAGTTTTACGATACAAGTGATACTCGCACCCGGAATACCTTGACAAGAATTAAGAGTTCACGAAACGGCTCATATTCCATAGACTCAATTTTTTTGCTCATCCTCATCATCATAACAGCCATGAGCCTAACCAAAAGGTACTGTGGCTCGGGCCGCCGTTCACCTCAACAGTGACGTGGAATATCTTCGAGGAAAACGTTACTAAGAAGATTGAAAATTGTTGAGAGAAGACTAAGAGGAAGAAGCAGAAATGGTATGGATACAGGTACGCCATTGACTGCGACACATCGCCATCTCGGATAGCGTC
>JTDE01001289.1:69564-107728 GCA_014338405.1 Paragonimus skrjabini miyazakii
AGTGGCGCCACCTGTAACTAACTGCTATATGATCCAACTGTGTCCACGGTTGAGAAGCACACGGAGGTCTCCAAGCAACACAGTGCTTCTTCCTGTGTTGGAATGCCGTGCTCGAAATATACAGACCGTGGGATGGGCACAGCTGCAGCAGTCTTTCGCCATTGTCAGTGTTTTGTGCCCGAACACTAAACATACCTCCTAGCCGCTTCTCATCCGACGAAAGACGACCAAGCTGAGCATTCAAGTCGCCCGCTAGTATGATGATGTCTGAGTGTTTAGTTTGCCTCAGAAGGTCAACGAGGGCGTCATAGAACGCATCCTTGGTAACATCCGAACAGCTGTTTGTTGGAGCGTACGCCGATATAATAAATACCCAACGCTTTTCTGATTTGCGTCGACAGACTTTTACCGATGTATTGAGTCTGACAGCGCACAAGCGACTATTCACTGGTATCCAGTCGAACAAGCCTTGCTCAGCTCTGGAACTCAGTGCGATTCCCACTCCAGCTGGACCGCGAGATTCAGCTTCAGCGTCACCGGAAACCATGAGACAGAAGCGCTTGGATCGATAGTTATCTTGAGGTGAGCTCAAATGGATAACCGTGCTAGAATCGTACACTCGTGTCTCCGACAAACAGCACACATGAAGCTCCAGACTTGAGGGAGTACTTGCCAGGTCAGCTTGCTGACCGACTTGTCGAAGAGTGCGGACATTGAAGGTGCCAATGTTTACCAGTTGTCTTGGCCTCAGAAAACAATTATCGCTCGAAGGCATATGGAAGGCAGAATGAAAAGTGGGTAAAACAGTAGAAGAAAGCAGAGATCGGTCATTAATGTCACTGTCGAGAGAACGATAACTTCTGATACTTCCCGGTCGTTTATGCCACGGAAGGGGTTTGACTTGAGGGACCCCACCCCGAGTCTCTGACTCAAAAGCTTGACCTGTGAGACAACAGGATATAGGGTTTTCTTGAGGGACCCCACCCGGAGCCAATAACTCAAGAGTCTGACCCACTTGGCAGTGAGAGGCTTGCCTTGCCCGAGGGCGCAGTGAATAAGACAATGATGTCTCGTTCTGAGCATTGCTGAGCGCAGTGGATGTACTCGAAGCTACATCAGGCTTTTGAGAGGTAACAAATGTTTTTCGACCGTATTGGATAATACGTCGGCGGTCACTGTCAACCGTTGGGCGATCGGAGTGCTCTTTGTTTGAGGGTACCTTTTCTAACCCCCTTCTTCCTTATAAGGAAGACAGCAGTGCCGCAACTATAAAAATAGTTCTGCTGTATGCCCATAGGTTCGTGCCTCGCTACCTAAACACTCCTACGCGGTCAGTAGTGCGACATACAATCCTATGAGTGTAACTGCTTTTCGTCTGACTGCTCCCCGTTGGCCTGTCTGACACGGTTGCACCTGAGAGGACCGGAGTCCTAGTCAGCATAGCCCGCCGGATCAAAACAGTACACAAGTCCGACCACCTCGCCAAGGTAGCAGTATAGGTCGGGATTTTTTTTTTACTCAAAAATTATAGAGGTCGGAATATTCTTTTCTGACTTGCTGTGTCTGTTTGATACCTGCTGTGGCAGGTATCTTCCAGGACGGCGTCCATTCATTGTTTTGTAGTTGTATCTTTTCAACGCTGGAGTGACTCAGACTATATATATATATATATATATATATATATATATATATATATATATATATATTCATCATCCTTTGTTGTCGGTCTAACATGTGACTGTCTTAGTGCGTCTTTTTGCCAACATCTGTCTCAGTATGCATCAGGCGCTTTGCCAAATACTTCGTTCATCCACAGTCCACGTGATTTAACCAGCATACACGACACAAGTGCATCAACTATTTGATCGGTTACACGACAGATTTGTTCTCGTAGACATTTTTGTTTTGGATCATTCATCTGATAACAAGGAACTGAAACTACAGTCTTTCACAGTTACCATTCTTTGGGCGTTTAGAGGTGTGTCGAACATTCTGTTTGTAAATCATGGAGTTTTTTTAAAGTTACAAGTGAAGCTGGATAGGCGTTGTTCTGATTTCATCCTCTTTGTGTAGTCATCTAGTCATTCTAACTTAGAACACTTTCAGTCTTTTTCAGCTGCATTTCAAACTGGAGAACTCGCTCCCGTTCTGGCCCAATTCAAGCTTGGAGCTGAGGCGGATGAGGCAGCCAAACATGGAGGTAAGTCTTGGCCGTATTTTCCGTACACTCCTGTTCCACGCTATCCACTCATCGTATATGTGTCCCATCATAAGTCTTCTTCCACTGCCTTTTTCACTTAGAATAAGTGATTTTCCACTTAGTAAGTAACCATCATAACCACGGCAATCAAGTTGGTTTTACCGCAGCGTGGCCGCATTCATAATTAATCGGCCGATCTTTATTGAGGCTGTATCGCATTCCATCCTCAGAATTATCTGATGTTATTATCTTATAAGGTCGTTTGCTACAACATGGTTCGTTTATCTTACTTGTCCACATAAATGCCTTTTTGTACGTACTCACCTCTATTTTGCGGCTGTGCACTCAATTATGTCCATCCAGTGGAAAATGCAGTGTTCTGATATTACTTTTTCGTTTCCATCTCGTAACCTTTTTGATATTTCAGACCTAGTCGCCTTTTCTCAAGCCCTGCAAAACGCTGCCAGTTCATCCACAGGTGTTTCCTCTGCTGGGACAAGTGCAAGTCAGCCGTCGATCGCCCCCTCTGAATCAGATGGGCAGAATAAAAAAGAAGAACAGGGTGGATCATCAACCGATGCGAAGACGAATGAGTCGAATGAAACTGCAATGGACACCGATTAGTCGTTGTTCTGTCACTTTGACCGACTGTCCCCTCGGCCATTGTCTGTATGCGCGTCTGGCAACGGGTTCTTTCCGAATCGTTTTGCTCATCCTATGAACGGTTGTTCGAATTCTTGCCATCCGCGCTAACCTTCAGTTCCGGCTTCATATTGTACTTGCTCCAAATCTCCATTATTCCTTTCTACTGTCGTTTTATTTTGGACTGCAGAGCTCGCTTGCCCTTCTCTTGAATTGTATACCAATCGTTTGCTTTCGAACTTCGACTATGTAAACTCTAGAGTACCAGTGTTCGCTAACATCGTTAAGTTTCTTTATGGCTTGTGTTTTTCTCTCGTTTGGGTTCCTCTGCTAATTGTTCGTTGCTCGACATTGTTGTGGTCCCTGGTGCGTTTTGCTGAAATACAGTCTATGAACATGTTTTCCGAGAGGCGCGAAAATAGTCACCTTGGGTTGATGTTTTCGTTATCGGCTTACCAGACGCGTGGTTGTCTGGTCCTTCCAAGAAATCAGACATTTAACTTAGACCGAAATCTATTCAACTGAAATTTAAACACACACTAATCACCCAACTGTTTCGTTCATTCTCCTGAGTTTGCGCTCATTGAGTGCAATATTGTTTTTTTTCCAGTCTATTGGTTCGTGACTGTTTTCAACTGACAATATTGCCTGATCGGCTATCTATTCCATTTTTATTGCTTGGCTGCTTTTCCCAGTGTTATCCAACTGTCGGTGGTCTCAGTATATAATGTCCGGTACGGTAAACCATCAGATGGTATACAGTTTACGTGACCCAACCATCGCATTTTGTGCAACGTGACTAGCTAGACAGCAATACATCAGTGGTTCACACTGATGCTTAACTGCCACACAATCACGAAGGGAAAAAAGAAGGAGAAACATATATTAGAAGAGAATTTTAAAAAAAGAAGGGGAGGAGAATGGACCTAATTACTAAAAATAGCTACGTCTATATTCAATCATACAACAACAAGGCACCTACACCTTGCAAACAAACAACCGAGCTGTAAGTGAAAGTAAGGCGTCATCAGCGAAACGGTTCCCTTACGGTTTTCACTGCCCCGCGTCATTAAGTGCACTTACTTCACAGACAACTCGGCCAAACAACGACACCATTCACGCCACTGAGCTCGGTTTGCCGCCATTTCACTTAACGTCTCGAACCACCGACTTTGTGAATCGCGAAAGCCTCGGCCCGAGAAATGTACCCGGTCTACAGTGACCAGCCCCTTCGTGAACGATTTCATTTGTCTACGCCAGGTCATCATCTGTCCACCTTGCGCCAGTCGGCCGCAGCGTCGGCTAACAGTGCTCAGTGTGGCAAACGACTAGCTGGCATCCTTAGTGCATGACCTAACCATCTAAGTCTGTGCAAATGTAGTGACTGAACAAAACTCGTTTGACAATCAGTGCCAAACACCCACTTTCTAACCTCCTCGTTGTTTACTCGCTGGTGCCACCGGATGCGAGCGATTGAACGCAGACATCAGTGGTCAAATACCTGAAGACGGTTCACGTCCTCTACCGTGAGCGGCCATGTGTCGCTGCCGTAAAGCAATACGGCCCTCACTGTTGTCTGATCTACACGACCCTTAAGTTTCAGAGTAATACCTCTCAGTCGCCAGAGGTGCTCGAGATTGGTGAATACCGCCCTAGTCTTAGAGATACGTGTTTCTATTTCATTCCTTTCACCGCCACCGCTGGTGCAGCTTCCCAGGTATAGAAACCGGTCAACAGCCTTCATGGTTTCGTTATCTAACATTGAATCTACATAATCACAGCAATCTTGCACATGCACTTTGAGGCTGCAAAGCGCATTCCGAAGTACTTAGCAGAACGCGAAGTGGCGTGTAGCGTTGTTTGTGCTACCTGAAACTTGTCAAACAGCAGCATCTTGTCGTCAGCGTAATGAAGACCAGTCAGTCTTCCACCAGGTAGAAGGTCCACGCCGGCATCATTTGAGTGCCGCAGACAGTTCTCCATTATTTCGTCTATGACGAAATTGGACGGCCTTGACGTTCGCCGTTCCTGGTGCTGAAACTGTTAGATGGTTCACCATAAACCCTAACCTGTGCAAAGTATGGGAAGGAGGCGCCGACAGTATGTTCACATACTTGGTCGGTATACCCCTGCGTTTAAGCGACTGTGAAAGTGTAGATCCATCCACCGAATCAAACGCACCTTTATCGACGAGGAAAACAGCGATTGTAGGCCGGCGATACATATGACGCTGCTCCGGAATTTGACGAAGGATAAAAATGTGACCTATACAGCCCTGCCCAGGACGAAACCCTGCTTGTTCTTCCCTAATGTTTACCTTCTGAACTGTAGTATAATAGATGCCAGAACGCTAGAGATGACTGGTGTCAAACTAATCCCCCGATGATTTTCGCAAGAACCCCGGGCTCCTTTCTTAAATATGGGAACTATTATGGAGTGACTCCAGTACGGAGGAATGGTCTCGGTCGTCCACACAAGTTGAAGCAGCCGAGTCAAGGCCTCTGCCATTTTCTTTGAAAAGTGCTGGCACGATGTCATTTGGATCAGCAGTTCTATTATGATTGCGAGCCGAAAGTCAATTGCGAATCTCATTCCCAGTGGGGGGGGGGTCCAAATCTACCGACCAGGGTGCCACATCACAAGTTTGTGGCGGCAACACAATAGAAGCAGGAGGTCAGCTAAATTGACCCTCAAAATGTTCCGTCCAACGCTCTGGACTTATTATAGATGAGTGTTCCATCGGTCTCACTGATAGCTTCACTGACAGACGATCTCCTGGGACCAGTAGCAAGGATCAGCTTAGATAGTTTGCCAGTGTTCCCTGAGGCAAACGCGGTTTCCATTTACTTAACTTTTTCCGCTAACCAAGCCTCACGATCAGCGTTTAAACTACGTTTCAGTTTCTTATGGATGTCTCTCCTAAGCTTGTTATGTGAACTACCAGGAGAAATGTTCTCTCTTGCCTCCAACAACTCCGGGAATTTCTCCGAGATCCAATGTTTGTTTATCCCATGTATCCGTGTGCCGTATGCTACAGTACCTGCTTTCTGAATGGCCTGTGAGATTTGAGTCCAGCAGCTATTAGGATCTTCGAAATGTGAACTACTAAGGCAAATTTCTAAGCTGGTTTGGTACTTATGCTTTACAGATGATAAAGCTAGTTTCTCAAAAGCTAATCGTTGCTGTCGGTGGGGTCGTTGTCCAGCAAAATTAAGGACAAAACAACAACGCATAATATGAATCTAAGTATGTGCTCCAATAAGGACGACACTCTTGAATGGAACCCCGCCACCTGTACCTGACGGCTAAGTGGTCTATCTGAGGCCAGGCCTGATTCGGAGAAGGCGGGCGCAAACTGTAGCATTGATGCGCATGATGCCTAAAACTAGTGCTGGTTAGAATATCTTATGCTGAGCTTAAAGCTGCAGCAATCGCCCACCATTATCTGATCGGTGTGACGCTATCCCAAACCTGTCACCTAAACGAGATTCGGTCTCACCAAGGCGACCCACCTCGGTATTCATATCTCTTGCCAGAATGACTGTATCAGATCCACGTGTCGACCGAAGAAGAGCGGCCAGATCCGAGTAAAATGCGTCCTCAACGCCTACGTCAACACAGTCAGTCGGAGCGTAAGTAGACAATGAAAAGATTTCTGAAAGTTTTTCGTCTACAGTTGGCCCTAACAAAACCTGCCAAGAGAACGGCACAAAGTCTACTGTTAACAGGGATCCAGTTTATCAATGCGGCTGCAACCGTTGTGCTAAGGACTATACTTAATCCAGTCTGACCTGTACCAGCGGCTGTGGAGTCACCCGTAGTGTATAACCAGTATCGGGTAGACAATGCGGATGCTGTTAGTTCCATACGTTGACTACTTTCTTGGATTCTAGTCTCTGAGATACAGCAGACATTGACGTGCAATAAGTCTAACGTTCGTGCAAGAGCGGCCTGTTGACCTATCTGTTTCAGCGTGCGAACGTTGAAGGCACTTATATTAATTCGCATTCTGGGTCTAAGCAAGGGACAAGGGAGGCCTGAAGCTGAATGGCAAGAGACGGAACTTACCGGATCAGTGTTACCTGTTGTTGGACCTGTGAAGCAATTATCAGAAATGGAGGTTGGGATGGGCCTGAGAGCCAAATTTGATAGGATAATGGGGGAAGGGTCAGTAGTAGTTGGTTTTCGTCTATCCACCATGCTGTATGCAGCAAATAGGGCGAGACGGTCGATGCAGTGTGGAATTGCTTGTGTTGTGATTATTCATGGTTGCGTGTGGGCTGAGATACTGCCAGGGCGCCCAGACCTGGACAGGAGAACGATTAGGGTTCTCAACCGAAGTTTTTGGCTCAAAAGCCTATACCGCAAGGCAACGGGTGGGTGGCAGTGTACTAGAACTGGTACATTTTCCGGAAAAATATTCCAACCTGGATGACCAGGAGATTGGTTTGTCAGACATCTACCACTGGCCTGCCTGGTATGAGTAACTCTGTCGGCGTGGTGGCCATACCGTCCAGTTTAGCCCAGCAAGTCATCGTGATACGCAAGCCGTCACACCGCGTCAAGATCCAGTCTCGTTGTGACCAATTGACCGCGCATCCCTAGTGTTTCGGAATACGTGCCGACGAACTGCCCCCTTGGCCACGCGATCAGTCCACTTAATAGGAGCTATGTAGCAAAGACAACGATGGTCAGACACAGCAAGCATGTTAACGTATTTGTTGCGAACAGGCTACGCTTCCAAACCGCAGAGCAAAACATAGCACACGCAAACATTACGCCCCCTTCCTTTCAGCGACAACCGGACGTTGTTTTGACACCACAGATGGTGTAGGCTGGCACAGGCAACTGGTGCCTCTACTATCCTAGCTGACATCTCATCAGCAGCAGTACAAGCTGACGAGATAATGCTACCCAGGTGTATGAAACTGTCCACAATTCCAAGCGGATTGCCTACGACAAAGTGCGTAGGAGTGAGAATATCCCGGCCCTGAAGCGAAGCGTATTCCATACAAACAACCCGATTACCCACCTTGTTCGGCATGGACTGCATGTCGTCGACAAAGAGGCTTGGTAGGACAATATCGTCCGCATACTCCATGTCGGTCAACCAAGCGCCAGAAAGAAGCTCAACACCATACTCTGGACTCCTCAAACGCACCTTCCAAAATGTCGTCCCTGACAGGATTGAGCAAGAAGAGAAAAATCGAACATCACTACAAGTGATGAACGCCCGAGACAGCTGTCCATAAACTCTCACACTTCTTGCAGAATGAGCATACAGGGATCTCAACAGATTCGCATATTTTCCTAGAACTCCCTCGCGAAGAAGGCAGTTCCGTAAAACGTTACGAGCAACCAAATCGAGTGCAGCCTTTAGGTCTACAAAGATTACGACCGCCGGCTGCCTATATGGGCGTCGAAGCTCCAAGATCGGTCACAGGATTAAAATGTGATCAACACACCCTCGACCGGATCAGAATCCTTCATGCTCTTCACGCATCTGACTTTCCTTGGGTTTAGTGAGCCGAAATAAATTAGACCAGTGAGTAACTTGGACATAACAGACACTAGACTGATGCCTCTATGGTTGTCACATAGACTTCGGCCCCCCTTTTGAAAACGGGAATTACTGTTGATAGACACCAATCACGAGGTACCTCTTCAGTTTCTCAAGTTGTCAGAAGAAGTTGTCAGTTCTGATATCAGCAAACCCTCCCACCATTCTGGAAAATAGAAGGAGCGAGGAGATCTGATCCAGGAATCTTATTATGCTCTATGTACTTATGTTCCAGGGCCACTTCTGCTTTCGACGGATGACCATCTGGAACGCAGTAACTGATCATTCGGGTCCCGTCGTCCACAGGGTCTGATTGAGGCCAGCCGAACTTCTTCAAAATGCTCAGCCCACCTGTTAAGTCGGCGGGATTGACTGGTGATAACTGTATCCTTTCTCGCATATGATCTCACTTACATCGACTCAACGGCCAGTACAATCACGGATCATAAAAAATAGCTTTCTACTATTCCCAGGTAGAAAGACTCGTTCCATCTTCTCCGACTGTTCGACCAAGTGATGTTCACTGCCTTTGCACAAGCGTTTACTTAAATTGAGTTTAACTTCTCGACGGTCGTCATCACATTCGAAACCAGGTGAAATCGAGCGACGCTCGTTCATGAGGTTTATCGATCTGACGGAAATCCATTTCTGTCGCAACTAAACAGCTCCTTCAGAACATACCTGTTCACAGCATGTTTTCATGGCTGCTGAGATTTATTCCAAGAGTTTGATAATTTCTTGTAATCGAGTCGAACTGGACAATTTGTTCACAATTGCTTCCTGGTAAGTATTCTTTCCATTCTCCTTGCTCGAATATCAGTTAAGTAACTTGCATTTACGAGTGTATAACCTCTGGTCAAATGACAAAACAAAACGGGCACGCACTACAACGTAATGCGAGTCCACGTGATTGCTCTGAAATGCACAGCAACCTTTAACAGGGTGGAACCACGTGCAACTGACTGTTATGTGATCGAGTTGTGTCCATGGCTAAGATCCACAGAGTGATCGCCATGTAACGATGCCTCTTCCTGTGTTGAAATATGGAGAAATTTGGACGCGCATAGCTGCAACAGTCTTTCGTCATAGTCGGTGCTTCGTGCGCGGACACCAAATATACTTCCCAACCCCTTCACTTCCGTAGATAGACTAACAAAATGAGCATAAAGGTCGCCGACTAGTATTATGAAGTCAGAGCGTCTATTCTGCTCGAGGAGGTCGTAGTAAAACACATCTTCGTTAGCATTCGAATGGTTATCTGTTGGAGCGTACGTCCATACAGTGTATATACAACACTTTTCTGGCTTATACTGACAAGTTGTAAACGATGTGTTGAGTCCGATAACACATAAGCGACTGTTGACTGAAATCCAGTCGAGCAAACACTGCTCTGCTTTGGAGCTTAGTGTGATTCCCACTCCAGTTTGACCACGAGATTCAGTTTCGGTGTCAGCAGAGACCCTGCGGGAGAAGCGCTTGGATCGACAGTTATCTAAAAGTGGATTTAAGTGAATAACCGTGTTAAAATCGTGGACTGGCGTCTCTGACACACTACATACATCAGGCCCCGGAATTGGTAGAGTACTTGTCGGAGCAGCTTGCTGGACAACTTGTCGGGGAGTACGAACATTGAAAACGCCAATGTTTACCAGTTGTCTTGGCTGTAGAAAAGAGCAATCTTCCGAGGACACAGGGAAGGCATACATTTTGGAGGTTAAAACAGAATGGGTATTTCGTGGGAATGAATAATGTCACTGTCAGGAAAACGATAACCTCTGATACCTCCCGGTCGTTTATTCCGCTGACAGCGATTGACTTGAAGTACCCTACCCCAAGTCTCATTCAAAAGTCTGACCTGCGCGTCAACAAGTTACGGGTTTTTATCCGAGGACCCTGCTCAAAGCCAACGACTAAATTATCCGATTCTGAGCATTGCTGCGTGCAGTGGATGTATTCGAGGCTATCTCGGGCTCTTAAATGATACTGAAATTTTTCGGACCGTACTAAACGGCATGTTGGCGGTCATGATTTACATTCGGACGATCGGAGTACTTTTTATTTGCGGGTACCTTTTCAAACCCCCTTTTTTATTCGGAAGACCGCAGTGCCGCAACTGTGAAAGTAGTTCTGCTGTATGCTGATAGGATCGTGCCTAACTAACTAACTCTTTCACTGTTAGTAGTGCCACGCCATCTACTTTTCTCCTGACTGCTCCCCTTTGACCTATCTAACGTGGTCGCAGCTGGTGGGAGCGAAGTTCTAGTCAGCGTTGCCCTTCGACTCGATGTAATGCAAAACCCTGGCCACCACGTCAAGGTTGTAGGATAGATCAGGCCTCTAACCTGTTTGCATTAGTCATCAACCTTTGGTTGGCCGTCAGTTCCACATATATTAAGTGTACCAAGTTTGCCTTTACTTCGGTCAGTCCTTCCTGTCAACTTCCATCACGCACGTCAATTCGACGTAAAAGTTTTGGCCTTATTCAAATCCATTCGAGGACAGAACGTTTCGGGTCTGGAAACAATCTAGGACTTGTAAATCTTGCTCATCCAAACAACTTTATCCATATACGATTGCACGGTCATTTTTTTCAGTCATGTTGTGCTACCATTCAGTCGTTTCAAGTTGTTCTTGAGGCTGTCAAACCTTTATCCACGTTGGCTTCACCATAGTAATTTGCAAATGACTCCGATGTTCAATGGGGACAATGGCGAAACTGGAAAAATCTCCTGAATTTGGCTTTGTATCTTTGCTTCCCAAGTTATCTCGTGAACACATTCAAACACTAAACACCAATTAGCCTATTCACTCTCTCTTGCCTGTACGTATTTCAGCAGCATTGCTTCTGATGGGCGCCTAGTTCATAATTCACCTGCTAGCCTATTGAGTGTTGGAGCAGGAGCCGACAGTTCGCCGATGTTAACAGTAATACCCTATGATGTGTGTAACTCTCGTGTACAGACGATCACTAATTTTACCATGGATAATTTAGCCTATTATATCCACTGTGCAACTGGTCCGCCAATTCACTTACGTTGGCTAGTCGAACTGATGCGGTTTTCTGTCATCATGTACAATTACAATTCGACTTTCTCAGCTTATGGATCCAATCGTCTCTTCGGTCTCACGGTCCGTAATACGAACATGGTTCTGTTGATGTTCTGTCATGTCGGCCTCCCAGCCGACATTTTCTTTACTGGCTCAGTGATGCATCAGAGCCACTATTGCGAACCGAACGTCGTGAAGGTGAAGTTTGTTCATATCCCGTTTTTACCACTGTCTAGCTTCCGTCGTTCGTCAAATGTGGTCAACACAGATCTCTTGGGTGTGATCAATTATGGTAGTTAGAATTGCTCCGTGGATCAGTTGAAATTCGTTGGTTCAACTTGATCACCAGAGGACTAGATTGGATAGTTGCTTTAGTGGCGGTAATTTCTGTGCTATTCAGTGATAATTATGGTTTGACGTTCATGAGTTTTGATTAGATTGCGCATTTTGCAGAACAGATAACAGAGCTTTCTTTACAATCACTAGTGTGAAAGAACTTCGAACCTACAGCTCTCCAAAAATCCATCCGCATGACAAACCTGTTGTGCATGCCATTCGAACTTTCTTTCCCATGACAATTTTCAAAAACACAACCGGTGGTTACATTTGGCGCAAACAGTTTATCGCATCTCAAACCTAGCTGAGAAGACTTGACTTGTGGATTCGGGATGCCTCCGCATTTTTGGCGATGGGCTGAGGTCCTGAGTTACCTTTGCAGTTTATTCTGTTAGTACAAAGATGGTCTACTAGGAAGATAAACGTGACAGGCGTATGTTCAATCGTAACTTAGCCTTCCTGATATTACCGGTTAGGGATTGCCACGTAGCTCCAATTATAGTTTCATAAGAATCTGCTTTCTTCTATTCCAAGCAGAGATGGGCCTCGCCAATATTGGTAAATAGTTTAGCCAGTTACTTTGGTACTTGTGACTCAGTCGCACGGAGCTGTGCTGGTTTATCTTGCTGTTTAGGACAGGCTTACCTAAATTTGGGACGTACGCACGTCGTAATCCTTTCCTCGAATAGCTTGTTAAAGTAACCAACATAGTCTGTTGGGCTACCACACGTTGGCACATATTGTCCACTTAGCTTGCGCCCCTACGACCGGCGTTGTTACCCAAACCTCTTACTTGAACAACGCATTTGACAACCTACATCCTGTTTACACGGTTGTGTAATGTTCGATCGTTTGTGCCATGTTGAACATAGAATCGGCGCGTGCGTGGAGTCACACGAACTCCATTTTGTAAGTCTATCAATCGCACACCTGTCTACATTTTCCGTTTCATATATCCTTCCAATACCCATTACTCGGTAGTGTCCTCAGTCCCAGTTCTCATCGATTTGGTTATCTGCCGGATACCGTGTTGGTCGAAGTGAAGCTGCACGCGCTTTTAATGTTCGTTATACCCCACCCAAATTCTCACGAAAAACGAGGTGGCGGGTGAAAAGTCAGCTGACCATTTATGGACAGATTTCAGGTCAAATTGAGTGATGTTATGTACAAGTTAATGATAAGACTAACAGTTTACATAATTCACAGATAACAACGGCTTCTGAGATTGCCGAACAATTGTTCAGTGTAGATTGCTTGCGTGTCTTGGTTTGCAGTGTGTAGTCCTTTCACACATCGTCTTGATGAGTGAAGGCGACAAGAATCACTTGATACAACTATTCACAGCCTAAAGTGTCTTTGATTCGCAAAATGTTCATAATTCAAATGAACAGCGCCGAGGAAAGTTGTTCCTGATGGTCGGAGACCGATGGGGCTGGAAAAATGGGTTCTGCTCTTTGCGGCACGTTTTGTATCCTGTCATTGGAATCACCGCCTAACATTTCCATCGTCAGTGATTCGCACTGTAAGGGAAATCGATAAAACCGGAAACGTTACGCACGGTCTTCATTAATAGCACAAAAGTCGTTTAAATTCTATCTATGATTTTCAAATCCCCATGGAATTCTGTTAGAAGAGCAACTGATTCGAGAAATTGTTAGAAGTCTGTTCTTCATTCTGGACGATTCTGTCTGCCCGGCTTCACACCCACTTGTGACACGATTGGTTCCAGTTGGACATAGGGCCATCGGTTGCATAAACTCTACCTGACCATTGTTTAATTACTCACATGTAGTCTTAGCAACAACGAATCCAACTTCGCAAACCTCTATACAACTATCGACGACGGATCATTTGGATGACCCAACTATCTTCATCAGAATGTTCTGTAACAGGAACCGTAAGTTACTGACCCCCCGGCAAGGTAATACTTGTCATCACTGAATAGTTAGCGTTGTGTGCAAACATTGATGCGATGGATTGACTTAAGTAACATCCATTACGCTATTTCAGATAGGCCCGGGCCATGTTTACGTCTCCTTGTTTTGTTGTCATATCTGGGTAACAGACAGGGTGCACCTTAATATCGGAGCGGGTTCTGTCAAAAAACAGTTAACAGATATTCAGTCACTGATCTATAGTATAGATATATACAGATTCTGACGACAAGACCGTGTGTACTTCTCCTGTGAACCGGACATTCACGATTTTCTCCCTACTCTCCAGCTAATATGATGTCTTTGTCCCCGTATAATCTATTTGTTTTACGTGTATGCTCTTGATGAAAATGTATGCACCTCTCGATGAATACACTCCATCCGTACTGTTGAACTGATGGATAGTCAGAAATGTATATTTCCTTAAACCCATTCAGGTCTGATGACATTCGGAGAAACACTAGTGCTCAAATGTGACTCAGCATTCAAGTGAAATGATTCATTTATGTTTGGTATTTATCAGTTAACAGGCCCGCTTCACGAGCACAGCAGGTAGAGTTGAAATCCTCCTCTGTACAAGGTCATTGCCGATCTGGTAAAATAAGAACGAAACTTAAGTAAAGTTCTTCACCCGGAGAGTTTATCTAACTACCAGAATATGTTAACAGTATGTGATGTTCAGTGTTACATGATTCAGTTCCTAACCTAGTTTTGATAACCTACAGGTGTATTACCGGAAGCAAGTTGATTATGGTTACTGATTTTTTTTGTATAGGTTGACTTTCACGTTTACTTGATGATATAGAGAAATGAGCGGAAAAAATGTTGCCTGAGCTGAAAACGGTCTACTTTATTGGTCTCTCATTTACAAAACCGCGAATCACAAAACAGGCACTCTCCCAAGTAGTCATTACTCTTTTTGTAATGTTACCTACATCTGTTTTCTTATACACAATATTTAATATTAGAAAGAACATACAAAATTCTAGTTTTACCTAAAGTTGTGAATGTGAGGCATGTGTGAATTAATACCGTATTACCGATGAGCAGTCGGGAGTCTGGTTTATTTCAATTTGAACATCACCCAAAATTGATCGCAGCTGTCGCATTCCCATGAGGGGTCATCGATTGGAGTTAAAAGACAGTAACTGTGTCTCCTCTAGAGGCGATCGGGCATCCTGACCATTACTCACAAGCGAAAGTGGTTGAGCGCTCACATATGAGAATTCGGTCGTGCCTAACGTGAGGTCAATGGCGCAGTGGTAAACACGGTTGCCTCATGAACAGCGTGTCCGTGGTTCAAGTCTCGGCAGTGGCGATGATATGCACTACTGACGAGCTCTAATGAGAACGAAACCCGAGTCTAATACTTCTTTTCGAAAGGGGCCGACTGGATAGTCTATGGGAATGCGACAGATGCGATCAATTGTGGGTGATGTTCAAATTGAAATAATACCGTATTGTTATCCATTGGTTGTAACGTTTCCAATACTTTTTTTACTCAGCTAACAGAACAGAGAATAGTTCGACCCGGCGCATGCTTCTGAAGAAATGTTTGAAAGTGATAAGTAATAGGGGATTATGGTTTTTCATATAAATTGAACATCACCCACAAGTGATTGCAGCTTTCGCATTCCTATAGACTTTCTAGTCGGTCCCTTTCAGAAAGAAGCACTAGACTCGAGTTTCGCTCTCAGTGGAGCTCGTCAGTAGTGCATATCCTTTCCACAGCCGGGATTAGAACCCCGGTCACGCTTTCGTGAAGCAACCGTGTTGACCTTTGTACCATTGACCTCACATTCGACACGACAGAATTATCAAATGTGAACGCTCAGCCACATTCGCTTGTGAGTAATGAGTAACATCGCTCAACAAGTCAATGATTTCTGTGATTTCAACTTGGAAGGAAGTCTCAATCGAGGGGCCATTGATTGGAGGCAACAGGGCAGTTACTGTGTCTCCTCTCGAGGCGATCGGGCAATCACTGCATTACTCACAATTCTACGTTAACCTAACTTTACCAACTTAATGGATACCCTTTCAGAACACCTTAAAACTCGGTTCTCTCAATTTTAGCTGCCTTCGCCATTAATTGACTCGTATGATCAACATGGTATCACTCAATGTCCCGGTGACAATGTGGACTTTGAGCAATTCCGCGCCCTGCTTTTGTCATTTCATATATATCTGACGACCTGTCAGTACTTTATCGAAACTTGTTTGTCTTGCTTTTTATTCTACGAATTATACTACTTCATTTTGATAGTAATAATTACAGTGGTCTTAGTCGGATGTGCAGTTTGTTTTGTAGCCAGACCAAGCATGATATTCAAACTCTCCTTGCTGAAGTAGTACTTTCAGGTGATGTAGATGTTTCAAAGTGTATGGCGAGATTGAATTTCCCTCAATATACCGGAGGGGTTACCTCGTGCTTGGTGTCCCTCGTTTGCTGCCAGTTTATGGGAAAGAAACAACTGACCGTGAACTCCAAATTACCGAATGATCCAAACATTCAGAACACGAAAATCATGAGCTCGTGAACATCAGAGCATCTATACCTTTTCCTGTTTAAAGTACATCGATGTCTATCCAAGATTTCTCAAATGGGTTAGCTAGATTTCGGTAACGAACGGGGTCGTACGAGCAGGTTGAAAAATAGGGATTGGTTGGTTCCTACAGAGTGAGAGGACGTGGTACCGCCACGTGCACAGAGCGAACTAAGTTAACTTGCCTAGACCCAGTTACTGGGACATCTTAAAAGGGAAGGCGCGCAAAAAATTTATTCAGTCGACAGAAATCCGAAGTGGAACTTCTAAAGTTATCTGATGTTTGTTTCGCTGGTATTCGAGTTGGTCTTACTTCGTGGTAAATGCTATGTTAAACCTTTACCTATTTTTCGTTCAGTCATCTGAATGAATCAAGTGGAAGGTATTCTAACTGCCAAGTAAGATTTTGATCTTTATACAGTCCAATCAAATTCGCTACCTAGGAAACTGTAGATATAGCAGTTCATTAGTTCTTGAGACAGGTGAATGCCAACAAGCAGTTCATTGCCCGTATCTCAAAAACTGAAGTCTTGGAGTCTAGCGCAATCTCCGGAAGAGGTCATCAGTCCAACCTCCCGCTCAAAATAATTGCGCGGAGCCAAAGAAATAAGTGAAATGTGACGAAACGTGCACATAAAATTAAAACAACATTCTCCACTTAGTGTGTATATCAGTGGTCCAAAAAGGTAGTGGACAGTACATAATCGCAAATGAAAAAACTCTCCTCTCTGTCTTGTCGCGTGGTCCAACTGATGTCTTGAGTTCAGTACGTACTAGTAATTTGACGCACTGTTAGCAACAATCCCACTGTATCTCTTTTGCTTCACCCACTTGATCTAGTTTAAGTAATTCGAGTAGTGTTTATTCACCACAGATGGGTACTGATAAATGATCATACTTAACTTAATTCAGTCATATTAACCTACTGGGATATAAGGCTATCCACATGATAGACCTCGAAAACGTTGAACGTTTGGAGTATATGCTTTGAGTACCAGTGACTCTAAGAAAATTGTAAGTGGTGGGGAAGATCCACTGCTTCTGAGAAGGATAACAACTAATTCATTTACCTCTAGGTGAACGCGATATAAACAGTCTTTCTGTGTACATCACGACTACGTTCATCAAATTAGAATATACGTTATTAAAGCTTAATGGATGTTGGGTGTTTAATTAAAATTCACAGGAAACCACCGTGTGGTGCACTCGGAGTCAAACTGTCACATCATGGCTTCCGGTTTAAGAATCACAGAGGCAGTCCTCCGTTAAGGGTTCGCGTATCTCCCCGTGACCGGAGTTGCATGAATTTATGATAGGCAATCTGAATGAACGAGGTAAGGGGATTAGCAATCTAGTACGAATATATCACAAGATAAGAGTATGACAATATCTTGGAAACCCTTTTATTGTTTTGGACTACATAGACGAGTCACAGAATGCTGCGAGTCGGTGATATATATCAAAGCTAATCGTGTACGGAATGTGTAATGCGAAACTATTCTACATTTTAACAAACATCTGCACCTAATTTGATTGCAATTTAAACGAATCTGACTTCCTAGTTTACTTCGGTAACCTTCAAAAATGGCTTTCAATACTATTCTGGTCACTTAAGTCAATGAACTAATGAAGACCACAACGCGACAAATCGGTAAGATAATCAAAGTACGCAATAATTGTTCACATTGTTAAAACTGTAGGTTTTCTAATATAACAAAATGATATCTATTTTAAACTTGTGACATTTTTTGACTCAATTATGTAGTTAGGATGTACAAGGATTGAGTGTATATTATCACGTACACATACCTCCTTCACCCATATCCTAGGCCACTGTGTCAACGCTGTATAGAAAGTGTTGAATCTACACATGGGCAAGAGATCAACAAAGGTAACTGTGGATGAACGTAATGTCATCGTTACTCTTTCGACTGTTCTAATGCTGTCACGTGTTAAGCAATATACCAGATAATTCTGTCTAACATTGTTGTTCTGGTTGGTTGTAACCAGCATACTCGTTAACTTTCAAATCTACACAGTTGCTTTGAGGTACTTTTTCGTCTGATGTGATCCACATACTACTCTAACTGGTTAGCCTGAAGTATAAGAGACATTTTCAGGGTTCTGAATCGGATTATGACCTGAATGGCCTTGAAATTCTTGCCTTAATAAATTATTTTCTAAGAGTTTAAGGTTTTTTTATTATCTGCAGCAAGACTTTCCAATTTTTCCGATGACTGAAGAAAACACCAAAGTGGAGCATGGACTTTTCATTACATTTTTAACGACCTAAAAGACTACTGCATAGGAAATCTACCAGCACACGTTGACTGTGTACAGGGAGGGCTGCACGTCATATTCTACAGCCTAGCATAGAGTTTCCGGATGTTATCGCGGAAGAAGGTCTGCCAAAGATACGTCACATTCAGAACGACCTGTTGATGACATTTCGAATATAATCACCTGTCTTGTAAAAGTGATCATTTAAAAAGGTTCGATGAGTGAGTGTGAATGATATGGCGAACAATCTAAGCATTCAGTTCCTTGTAGCAAATTCAACCGTTCGAGAACATTTACTGATAACCAAAGTGTGGAAACGTTCGGTACCCAAAGTGCTGGGGCCGTAAATGGTACAGAACCTACTTCAGTTTTCAGCAGAAATTCCCTTGCCGATGCAGATCTACTGGGACCATTTCAATAGACGACTGACTACTGTAGCTGGAATATGGATTTACCAATAGAACCTCAAGACAGGAAGAATCCAGACAATGGAAGTCCAATAATTTTCCTCAACTCAAGAAGTTCATGGGCCTATGCAGTGCCGATAAGATCGTGTGTACCCATTTTCGTCATGTGTATATGTTGTAGATCGACTGTATGACATACAGGCGTCTACCGTACTGATGTGCTCCAACCGTTGTGTTACTCTGTCAGACAAAAATACACAGGAAAGAGTACCTGTGTGTTATTAATAGCGATGCTCTAGCTAACATGAATCAAGAGTCAGTGGTTGCTTTTAGGGAATATGAATTGTAAGACCTTTGCTCGTCAAGCTTATTCCTCTGTAACCATCGACTGTTTCCAAATTTGAGGTACCGTTTGGAACGCGTGCAATTTCCTTCTGATAAAGAATTGAAGCCGTACGTTGAGGCCCACTGAACAAGCAGGATAAAGGCTATTCATATAGATTGAACATCACCCACAATTGATCGCAGTTGTCGCATTCCCACAGACTTTCCATGGGAATGCGACAGCTGCGATCAGTTGTGGGTGATGTTCAATCTATATGAAAATCAAAATCCCCTACTACTCATCAGTAATCAAATACCGCTCAACAAGTCAATGATTTCTGTGATTTCAACTTGGGGAGAAGTCCTAGTCGATGGGTCATTGATTGGAGTTAATAGAAAGTAAATGTGTCCCCTCTGGAGCAGATCGGACAACCTGATCAGTACTCACAAGCGAAAGTGGCTGAGTGTTTACATATGATAATTCGGTCGTGCCTAACGTGAGGTCAATGGCGCAGCGGTAAACACGGTTGCCTCATGAACGGAATGTCCGTGGTTCAAGTCCCGGCAGTGGGGATGATATGCATTACTGACGAGCTCTGATGAGAGCGAAGCTCGAGTCCAGTGCTTGTTTTCGAGAGGAGCTGACTTGAAAGTGTACAGGAATGCGACGGTTGCGATCAATTGTGGGTGATGTTAAATCTTTATGAAAACCAAAATCCCCTACTACTCATCAATAAAGGCTATTGTTTGAAGGATGTTGAGCAGCCGCAAGTACTATGCGAAATTTATTGCAAGTAATACAGACTACGTTGAAAAAAAGTGTTACTTACTAATTACTGGATAGCCCTTCCCGTCGGCTTCAAGAATTAGAATCATCTCTTTTACTAACTAGTCTCTTTTTATGCTAAATTTTCAGCAACTATGAGATAACAACGCAATCAGGAGCAAGTCCTAAATGAGAGTAAATTTGAAAATTACAAACTTACCGTGTTGTCGGTCTCCGTGTTCCGAGATTTGCTAGCGTTGTACTTACTGTGATCAGTTCCAGTCACAACGTTACACAAGTTATGAAGAGACCTTGCTGGAAAACTTATGTTGTCATTTGAATTGTGTTTCGGGTCAATTTGGTCCCGTAGTTTGTGTACATAATCCATATCGAATTGTGTTGTTGTTTGTGAGCGTTCTCTGTATTCAGATGATAGGCACGGTCTTCGTACCGCATGCGATCGACCGTCAAGTCTAGAATGTAGCGAGAAAGTTGTCATTGCTGTTCTCCTACTGCCAAGGGTTCCTGTCGTGTACGTTGTCTGATGGGTCATGGGTTAAATACAAAGATATTCATTCATTCAAACACGTGTATTAGCTCAACAAACATGGTTAAACCGTTAGGTAACACTAATTGATTAGCATGTTTGTTTAGAATACAAATAAATCCACTTCCTATCAACATTGTAACTATTCTCTCACCGTTTTTTGGTTGCCGTTCCTTGAGTTTTGTCTAACGTGCTTTAAACTTGGTTGTATCACGCCACCTTGAACGACATTTCGGGAAGTATTGGTACGTGGCTTCCGTTTTCTTGTCTGAATACCTTCTTTCTTCATGGATATTGGACGATTCACCTGAAGGGAAAGCAGCAGTTTTCAAGAACCAAATATGTACAGCTCATGAGTAGTTAAAAAAAATTTTGTTAAATCCATTCCCGATTGGCTCGTCTATTATCTTTGATCACTAAGCTGAATATCTTATGGCTAACGGTGCAAGACTGATGAAAATGTAGGCTAGTGACAGATGTTTCACATGCTGTACAGCAGGCAAGTTACAATAGGCTTGTGATTTCCTACTCGAAGTAGTATAGTTTTTTCTTTCATTATGAGCACCCGTAGCCCGTTGTTTTGGAACCCATTCAGTTAGGACCCAGCAGTAGGACGATGATGTTCGTTTTTCACAGCTTAGGTGGGTAAGTTCAATTCAGATATCAGCCTAGACTGTACTTAATTTGCAAATAAACTTGTTATTTCCCGACACTCGTCTCTATCCACAGTCACTATGTAGCCAGAGAACAGGAGAACGCTACGGTTTCGAGCTAAATCTGTGAACATCGCAGTTAATAGATCATCTATTGTTTATATGGGCACAATTAGTCAGGATAAACATTGTCCATTTCAGGGCTAGCTACGTAACAATTCCTGTAGTCACATGAAGCGAATTCTAAGCAGTCTTGCTGTTTTTGCTGCCCACTCACTCCATTACTGAATTTAACATATTTCGTTAATTAACCCAACATTACTGTACAGCAATACTTCAGTGGTTGATCCTGACGTCTAACTGCCACACAATCGCGAGAAGGTATCTTATTACAGGGACAAATGAGCGGGGCAAAGACGGTACTTACAGAATAGTCTGTCTAAACTCAAGCACTCGCTACTGAGGTGTTTACACCTTGCTATTAAACAGCCGAGTTGTACGGTAGAGTTATGCGGTATCCGCTTTCTTGTGACTTTCATTGACCAGTTTCAGTATTTTTGCTCCTTCGCATACATTTCAACTAAACAATAACAAATTTCCTTCTGTTGGATTTTTATTGATTGTCATCTCTCATTATCTTTTTGGTCACAGATTGCTCCAATCGAGATACCTCATCAGACGGGGCAGAAATGCGACTTACGGTGGCCAGCTTACCTGTAAACTTTTCTAGCTATCTATGTCAAGTCATCATTTGCCTGACTATGGCTTTAGATTAGGCACTTGTAAAATCGGCGAAAATTACTCGGCTTAGTGGGCGACCAGTTGACAACCTCACTACACGGTACAACCATCCATGTTTGAATCCATGCTGTACAACCTCCGTTTGTTTGTATCATCTTTGCATACCTGCTGATGTAATCCGATAAGCACTAGTGAACGCAGACATGGGCAGTGGAATTGTGAAGAAGGTTTAGTTGCTCAATGCTAAAGCAGCCAGACTTTTGGACTGTAGATGGACACTGTTGTTATTGTAGCCCTATACATTTTCAACCACAAACTTCTAGCTCAGTTTCTATTTAGAGTCTTCTGTCCCTCGAAAGAAGACCATTTTGGCCCTTGGATAATGACATCAAAAAAACAGTATTCGCTGAGCATAGTTGTACTGCTCAAAATGATGCTGTACTCCAACCGACCCAAATTCTGGCGTCTACTGCATTACCATGAACAAGGAGTTGAACCTCATCATCCGAGACCACATTAAACAGCTCTTAATTAGCAGTATCACTCCAGACGACAACCACACGTGGTAGCTCAGAAATTCCTCCCTAGGGTCTTTTAAAATTTACACCTCATAAATGTTATCCCTTCAGACCCGAATTAGAGTCGAAGCTTTGAAATCCTCCTAGACTTGACAAGAAATGAGCATCCACTATAAGTAATATAATTCTAACCTTATAACTTAATCACGATTGGCGTTTTCCAATACACTGAGTACCTTATAAGTCCTGAAGTAGGATTTATAGGATAGGAAAGAATCGATTTTATCAGTTGTTCACAAAATAATTCTGATAACTGGTGGTTTTCAAAGTAACCGCGAGGCTTGGACACAACTAAATAACAGACTGTATTGCATGAGAAGAATTATTCGTCTGATTTGTTACAACCGTAAGGATGTATTACTTCAGTGACAGTTGCACTAAAAAATGCTTCGAACTATATCACATAAACGTACTCTTCTTATAATATTATTACTTAGCCATATGCATCAATTTCTTCAAGTTATCAGAAATTGTTCGAACATTTTTTCGTACAACTTAAGTGAAATATATATGTTTCCGATCACTTATAAAATACGTGTGATATTCGCACACCAACTCGTCACATATATTTCTGTGAATAGTGGTTTTATTTTAGTACCTGCAACTACCGAACTAAAAGAATACCAAAATGATTAAAACAAACCTGGGTCCAACGGTAGCAACTGAATAAAGGAACATTCTTGATGGATTAATTCACGCCTAAATGTATTAGGAAATCGCCAAACGAAGGTGCGACGAACGGTCGATTACTTTCAACAATCATTGGCTTGATGACTATAATGACCTTTAGGATTAGAAGAATGAATGAGACTTGTTGATCGACTGTAGATATTCGCTAAGTGTAAGGAATGGTACACTTGAGGAGAGTGGCACTCCAGGAAAATGTAAGACTCTCTGTGTACAAAAAGCAGGCCGAAATGCATATTTACAACGTAATATTTAGAGAAAAACTCATGATCGCGGATCACCATAGCCATGTGTAATATTCGCACTTGTCGTATATAGAACCTACCTTATGGAGTTTGTAGTATAATCCACAGGCATTACACACTGGGTCCCCTTCAGCATTTCGCCGCCATAAAGTTGTCGCTGACGTGTTACAGTTGGTACACATTTGCCCTGGACGTTTAGAAGACTGACTGAAGTTGAGCTATCAAGAGATAGGGATAGGTATGAATTGTAAGCCCTTTGAAACAAACGTCCTACAAAATAGCGAAAAGATATCACATTCACCATTTTACAACGTCAGCTGTCAACCTTAAGGTTGACCCAAAGTCCTCCCTTTTAAGTTCATAGTAGCCAGAGGAGAACTAGAGCCCTGTCGTCCCGACTACTCCTGACTGTTGTTGGGTGGTCTGATGGTATCCAGTCCACCTGTGGCCCTGTAGGTCAAGTGGCAACAATCACAATGCATATTCAGCCTAATATGATCTCGCACACACCGGACACCATCTTCTTTCCAATGTCAGCCAGATCACATCACTTTACACTCTATTACTTCTGTACCTACCTTGCGTTGCGTTACTTGTAATTAGCTTGAAAAATTAGTCACCGGAGAAAGCACGGCATGTTGGTAACCATTTAAGATAAATCTACCCAGAAAAGGAAAGAATCTGCCACAATAAACGACCACAAGTAATTTCAATATAACAAAAACTGCCGGAATAAACTCACAATATTCAATTGTGTCTAGTGAGAATTGTCTAACGCGGTTTCCGGATTGAGCACAGACTCAACAGGAGTAGGCCTAGATGAAATAATGAGAACAATACACTCAGATGACCTGCCTATTTGTTTGCGGATAATCGTCCCAAATCAACGAGACTCACAAGACTTGATTCTTCTCATCAGATATGCAATATGAGGCGACCATGTTGCAATTCAGATTGCAGGACTGATTTTATAGTGAATCATGAAGCGAGGTTTACAGCCCCGCTGCTAAGTGACACTGTCAAGTTCATAACCTCTACACTGCTCTTGAGATTGCCATCTATAAGTAAAACGTAACAACTTATTTAGTGTTTCATGATGCCATCAAGGGTTTGTAACCATTTGATGACCAGTGACCGAATGCTACAGATCAGTGAGTAGACGATAGAGCGCGTTCCTTTATAGCTAGTAAATGAATTTAGCAATTAAAAAAAACACAATAACCAAACACTAATACTCACTCTATTATAAATGCTTTTAAGACGTGAAGTAATACACGAAACAAAATAGTGTGATAATTATTGTTGTTTGTTACGCAATAGTTTGGTAGTATTAAGCGACAATCTGGTTGCAACTACACGTAGAACGTCATCTGAATGGACGTCACTCAGGTGGGTTCGTAACAAACATTTTACTTATTCTATTTTTGCGAATAGTAGCTCGCACATATCCAAGTACTGTCAAGCACAGATATCATTTTACGTCAGAACCGTGAGCTGAATGGTTTAATCTGGCTGGCAGGATTCCGCCAGCTCCTCGTGGTTACCGACTGTCTGTCTACATTTACTGGTTTAAACTATGTTTGGACTAGTCAAGTGAAGGTTGACTGGACGAAATTCGGACCGACAGCCTCCGCATTACAAGACAATGTACATCTGGTTAGCTGTTCTCAGTGGGAGGGGTACGGTGAAATGCTTAGATATAGCACCTTCAGACTTAATCTCCGAACTCCGACTTGTAACATGAATATCATTCATATTATTTCGTCTTGATGGATGAAGTTCATAACAAAACAGGTCGTCATGGAATGTCACAGCGAGAGCAGATATCACGAAACAAGTGCACTAATTTTATCGGTTTAATCACTGTTAGTAAATCACCGACTTAACAGTAGATCAGTATATCAGAGTAACCCTGTTGAAATCAGTACCCATAGTGATAGTATTAAACTGACCAAGTTCTCTTTCTACATTTCTTAGATAAAGAGGTTTAAACAAACAAATTCCATGTCGCAGACCAAGCATTCGAACACGGACTCACTGAGTGCTGCCAATGAGTTGTGATGGGTCACATAATTTAACCTAGTTAGTCCCAGTGGATAGAAAACTCAATGGACTGGTAATCGGGTGTTTGGAAGTCTTTATTCGCAAAACACAACCCTGATCACGTCAATTTACAGTTCTGTTCTCTTTACTGGAAGAATCGAAATATCAGCAAAGCTATTTATCTCGGAGTGTGTGTGTGTGTAACCATTGGGAACTGGGGGCATCGTTTCAAATTCGGATCTTTCTTGTAGTGACTGCAGTAAATAATATTTTTGACAGTTGCACTTCAATGAACACTTTTGGTGATTTCACCTCTCTGTGTACTTTTGTTTTATTCAAGTCGTTAATTTATTACGTCCGTCCCGAAGCTAAAAACACAACTCGCCGATCAACTATTGCAACGTTTCAAACCACCGCTCCGTCAGTTATGTACCACATCGTACTCCAAGTCTTATATTAGACGGGCGACGTCCCGGGGAACGAGTTACTCCAAAACGTGATCCGATAGGCATCGGAACTCTAACAACAGAAATCGCAGCTTTGCGATACTGTTCGAACGAAGTTTCTCCAAGCCGTTCATCAGGCTGTCGACCTACTACATAACCCAGACGACAAGTACCACAATCAAAAACAGACCGTTGTTAGCACCATGAACGTTTTCGTAACCGAGTCAAACAGTGCCCCAAACCCTGCACTTATGCATCATCAAGGTGACCTATAACGACAAACAGTGCTGTCAGCGCTTATTCTCCCTGTTGCCTTGTTTTCGATTCCTGTCTGATACCGATGCGCAAGTTAGCATGTTTCCGCCTACAAAGAACAAAGTGCTAAACCCCTGCTACCCACAGCTCCGTGCCGCCAACAGCATCCATGTAACCACCTACGAGCAGCGCTCATTAACCTGTAGTTTGGTTCCCTGGTGGGCATACTATGAGGTGCTTACAATCGTCGCAATACCTTTTACGACAATGAGAACCGATTTTCTTTTGCATTCTGTAATTCCGGTCAATACGAGGTGACGTATACTGATCGATTCCAGTACATAGCTAGCCATACCCGACACACGCACAACCGTTGCCACGCTGTTCCTAAGCGACTTTTGAACCTCTTCAGTGCGTTTCCACCACTGAGTTGCGCATTAAACGACATCAATTCAGTAATTTTTAATGTCACCCACTAACTTCGCACCAAGAGACCTACCGCCTCAGCATGATCTCACCGAATGGCACCCGACAAACTGAAACTCACCAGGGCAGAATTCGAGCAAATTCACGAGCCCGGAATAGTATACCCTTCCAAGAGTGCATGGGCGTCACCGGCGCTCTTGCAGTGATTACTGTGTGTTGAGCAAATCAACCGTCTCTGACAAGTACCCAATCCCGCACAGGCAAGATTTAACTGCTTGCTTGCATGGGAATACCATTTTCAACAACAAAAATTTGGCGGTAGACAAACACGATATACTCAAAAGTGAAGTTATCGCTCCTTTCTGGCCTTTTCGAATTCCTTCGACAGACAACGTTAATCATATCTTCTAATGCTTCACTCATGAAGTTGCACTTAGTTTAGATTTTGTCTATCCTTATCTGGGTGATATTTTAGTGGCTAGTTCCTCGCAAGAAGAACAGGTTACGCGCCTTCGCGCCTCACTTAATCGGTTGACCTAACATGGCGTGATAGTAAGCTCCGCCAAATGCGAACTAGGTAAGACCACCACAGAGTTTCTAGGTCACCGGACCTCAGAAAACGGAATCAATGCAACAAAGAATGTAGTCAGTCATCTGCGAATTTCTTTAAGCCATCTCGTCAGTTTGGTGGTCTGGTCAACCAGTACAGACGTTTACTAATCCGTCATATTTATATGATTTAGCCAACGATCGATCTCATCTGCGGAGACGAGTGTGAATTCCAGTTCGTAGAAGCTGCACACACTGCGTTCACTAAGCTCAAGGACGCGGTTGCTGATTTAGCTCCCCTTGCTCATCCTAACCCGAACGTAACGCTGTCGATTGTAACCGACGTTTCCGACATGGCTGCTAGTGTCGTGTTACAGCAGCGCGTTGATAATGAATGACAACCTTTAGCGTTCTTCTCCAAACGTCTACAACATGCAGACGTTCATTACAGTACGCTTGGTAGAGCTACACGCAATATTTCTGGGTATCGGCCAACATATCTGTTGATCATGGCACTGATTTGGAAGCTATGATTGCCCGGCAAGCCACTGGTCCAGAGATCGAACATTTTCGTCAAAGCAACTCTCCCACAATTCAGACGGTATCTATGACACCTTCGGAGGAAAAAAAAACCCACCACGATGCTTCTCAGGATACACCGCACCCCGCAGTGCCTACATTTTTCCGCCACACAGTTCGACACAGTGCACGACTTCTCTCACCTGGGCATGCGTGTTTCAGCTACGGTTCTCAGTGAACGTTTCGTATGGTTTAAAGTAGACCACGATGTCCGTAATTTAAACCGTCCTTGTCCCTAGTGCCAATGTTCCAAAGTCCACCATCATACGAAGAACCTCCTTGATACTTTTCGTTTGTCAGACACACGTTGTGACTGCATGCACGTTGGTCTGGTGGGACCCATACCCTCCCCTTCAAAGGACTGGATTCACCTGCTGGCGGGTGTTAACCGCTTCACAAGGTGGTCTACAGATATACCGCTATCCAACTGCTCCAAAGGAACCGTAGCCAGCGTTTTCCTGGAACATTGTGTAGTTCAATTTGATTATTCAGTAGCTGTGATCATAAACCGCGGATCACATTCTGAAAGACATTTCGTGGTCCTTTTAAATACTCTAGGACACAAGCATATTTGCGCTACGGCTTACCATCCGGCAGCAAATATGATAGTTGAACATTTTCATCGTTAGCTAAAAACCGTTCTTAGTGCACACGCTAGTCCTTTATGAAAATAGGCAATTCCGTTAGTTATTTTAGGCTTACGAAGTATAGTTAAGGATTATTTAAAAGCCACTACAGTCGACCTAGATTTTGGCCGTACTCTTAAGTTACCAGGCGAACTCGACTTACTTGCACTTCCAGAACCGTACTACCACGGGAGCTATACAGCTCATCTGGCGCACCATACGTGAAAGCTACGCCCTGTGTAACCAACTGTGCAGTCATCAACCATGCACGTGCACATTAAGCTGTCCTCCTGTACTCATGTCTTTGTACGTACGGATGGTCTGCGTCAACCAATGCAACCTCCATAGGCCAGTCCCCATCAGACCCTCACAAAAGACAAAGACTGATCGGTAACCGCAGTGGCAAAAACGAGGTAATTACTTTCGACAGGCTGAAGCCAGCATTTATGGAAGACTCATCAACAGCACCTCTTCTGTCGACAAGAAGCCTCCTTTATCTGGAACCCTCGGTGTCAACAAAACGCATTCCGTTCCGGGAACTCCGTGATTGTCGACACGTCTACATTCTCGTCTCTTGCATCTTCTACCTCCTGACTTAACAGTCTCCGTAGGAAGCTTCGCAAACCCGGAGAATTTGCAGAATGTACTAACATTTCCTATTTCCGAAATGACATTTTCACTCAAATATATGTACATTTTCGTAATCGCAGTTCTATCCACCTACTAATTCAGGCTTTTCTAAGTTATTTCGTGCATGTGCATAGCGATAAGAAAGACTCATTTTGTTCTATCTATTTACTCACGCTTTTGGAGTTGTTGCATATTCGGATATATAACTACAAACAAAAACCTATGACATTTGTTTACAGTCATTTTCATGTTTTCTTCAGTTTTTTGATGCAATGACAGCTTCGCAATAAAAACTGTGTTGTTCAGAATCATTTCTACTCATCATCATGTCTACTCATATGTCACCTATTTCTTTCTTGAGTTCTATTACATGCTCACAAGTAGAAACGGAAAAAAAGGCAACAACACTCAAAGTACCAAGTCAGCAATTGTTGTCGGTCGTTAGATTAGTATTATTTGAACGGATAGGCTGATGTGATAAGTAATTCCCTTCTGCCCGTCATGTAGATACTTCACTGTGGTTTTTCTCTTGTTGCATTTTTCCAACAGTCCTATTTACAACCCATACAAAAGAATATGTTGCAGTGGAGCATATCCGTTTTGACTAGTAAGTAGATGAAATATCTCGGTCTAACTGAAACTCACTAGATTTGATTCAACAAACAGTTGTTGAGCAGTAGCTTGTCGGTGACTTATTTCTTCAACTGGAATAGATGCAGACCGAGTGGATGCATAATTAGTCCAAGAACAAGCTTTGAATGTCTCTGGAAAATGTGCTACTTCATCACACAACGAAGAATGGATTTCTGTTGTTGCTCTTGCGGAGGGTGACAGTCCAGCTAGGTACGGCGTTCCCAGAAGACCGATTGAAAGAGAAGAATTCCAGTCCCATCGCAAAGGGTCGTAGGTGGTCTGCGAATACCCCTTACCAAGCGAGTTTTGATAGTTCTGTCGGTTTATAGAAACGTTCGTTAACGTTTGTTCTAAGGGGCCAGCTAAGTCCGAAATGTAATGCGAGTACGGCCTCACACTGTTCTGATTCGAGTCACACTCGTGTAAGGAAACGAAGTCCTTGATCGGCGACGAATCAGGATTTTCTTGTAAAATGGACTGATGCGCTGATGCTGTAGACGGATTAGCCGTGAGAATCCTTGAGGTACACGTGGGCTTTAGATATCGACTGAGGAGCTTCGGATGCGTTAGGTCTGGATGGGAAGGCAACCTAGGGTAGGTAAAATAATCATGTCGCGATTGGGCTTCTTCGTTGTACTCGGCCGAGTAACCACCAGTTTCCTCCAAACAGCTGGAGGTCACGTTATCCAAGGCTGATGAATACCGAGGAGGCCCGGGAATTAGTTGGTGATCAAACCAGTCTGAAGGATACGTTAAAATGTGTATGCATAATGGAACATAAGTCGTTTGTGAAGGCTCAGAGTTAATGATAATGGCCTGGACACTATACGAAGATATCCACGACAGCACTGTGTAATGTAGATATAGTGTACGGTCTAATGCTGGTATGCAAAAATTACCTCAGCACGATGCTAATGTAGAAAACACATGCTACTGCATTTCTGGTTGCACCATGATACTATATGAGATGTTATTCTTGCACTCAGAGGTGAGGGATAGGAAACCCAACACAAAAAATCACTGTTACCTAATCAGAAAACAGATGAGCACATAAAGGATTGTTTGTCTATGTATATGACTGACCGAATAACTGAACCATAGAAACATGATAAATACACTTACATACCTGATGTGGTGCATTTGTGACAAACAGGTATTGCGTCACAACTTCTACTAGCACTTAGTACACAGGAACCACTGTAGTTGGACGCAGCAGCCCCTATGTTGACGCAATCGACAGACAAATTGTCCATGAGCTTGCCCGCGTTCTTCGGTCGTTTTACATTACATGCGAAGCAAAGCAGTAGACCGGTTACATCATCTTGAACCCAATTGTAAGGATCTGCATTACAGTGGCCACAACGTACACACTGAAATATCTCACTGTCGAACGTATTTGCCACATGGTTTTCTGATTCTGTGAAAAGTTAAATAGCAATTGAATAGGAATAAAAAGGTATACTGTTCCTCAACATCGTCTGTAACAACGTTTTAGTGTAATTTGATCTACTTGCTTCAGCGGTACAACAGCGACTTACATATAGTTTAAAGACTAGACAAGATCCATCCAAATATTAGTAACGAATAATACAAAAACTACAGATGGACTAACTTCTACTATCATATGTAACACTGGAACCTGCTGATGACCAATACATCCACCTACATGTGTTTCGTTGTTTCCAAAAGTTAGTATTTGTGCTAAAAACATTTTCTGTCCAAAAGATATGATATCGGCGGCGCATAGGGGCTTGCGTACATATGTTTGAACGCAACGTAATCCAAATGTCAATGGTTTTCGATCAACCGACTACCCGATCCACTAACGCCAACAAATGATCTCACCACCGTTCTCAACAATCACAAACCTCACCTTTCCCAAAGGTCAACAGAGTGCCTTCATATGTGACTAACGATAAGAATTCTTCGAACTGACAACGAACAACGAAGTCTCCATTCTCAAGACTAAATGTGTATCTATGTTCAGTTGACTACTTCTGTATTCATTCAATCGTATCAAGCTTGCATCAATAAATATCGGAGAACCCACTCACGTACAGCTCTGTGATTTCGAATACTGAAAGTAAAACATCTGTGTGATAAGTTCAAACAACGTGGAAAACGATGTACACTGTGAGCGTAAGTTCCCTTCCATAAAGTTTACTGCCAGTTTCCAGATCTGCTTTTTCCATTCCTAAACCACTACATCATGAGTAACCATATTCGACTACAAAGGTGACTAATGTGCACTCAATCAATAGCACTCCAAACGAGGCTACTCTGACAACACCCTCTGTGGATGAAATCATGCTCGGATTATGTGCGCGCATTCGAGGCATCAAACTAACTCTTCATGTAACCTAACTATCGAAGTCATTTTGGTCAAGTGAACTCACATTCAACATCCCATTGTAATCTCACCGGATGTGCTGTTGTTGGACTTCTCCACCACACTGTTTCTCCAACTTTGTCTTAATCCAATCTGTTTACGAATGGGGTTGCCTCAAGGTAGCTTCAGTCCGTGTTAGAAAGATGCTGACTGGGCCGATATGATCTTGCACCAAATACCTTGGCAACCGATGCCGTAAAACTGCAGTCACACACCACACGTGTATCAGACTGTGAAATGTAACCCGAATGTCAACTTTTGTCGCTTATCGGACACATGACGTCATTGTTGGATCACGATCAGATGCAACCCCGATGACTTGATTCATGTTAGACAAAAGATTATCAGTGGCGCTGCTGTATTTTCACGTGCTCACAGTTAGGCTAGCCGCCTGACGTATGCGAACATTGGCTGGGTTCGTGCGTACATATATGAACGGACGCATACCAACACACGCTTGTCAGGCCATTGAAACCCTGTTGCCACTAGGGCAGCAGCTGCTGTCGTTTCGACCACCGCCGCCGTCGTTCCTGTTGCTGCAGTTGTTGCATTTACAATTTCTGCTGCCCATGCTGCCTCGCTTGTCATTACCGCTCCGCATGTTTGCTTACCTTATCAGTATGGGTAAACATACGTCCCACCACCACCACCATTGTCATCACAAGCAAAGCATCGGCCTGGCTCGACGGTCGGTGATCAAGCCACGGGCGGGGCAAGTCAGACGGGACTACTGGGGGTGACCGGACCAAATCAGACGACTTCGCACCCCTCACCCTCTGTTCCGGTCTGCGAGGCGTCGACACATCGGCAAATGACTTCACACACTCACACACCACCAACCGGCTAACGGGGTTAGACACACGGTGAATACCACCGTCATTGTTTATTGCGGGGGTGTGGTCGCATGTTTGAGTGGAATAATGTGGCCAGGCTATGTTTAATGCCGAGCTGCTGTTCTTACCATGAGGACAACTCGCATGGCATTTTCCGGCGGTATCAGAGACGGGTAAAATATCGGACAGACGCGTCTCGATGCGTTTTAGAGCCCAATATGCTGGCCTGCACGAATGTCTAACTGTGGGGCACGTGAAACTGAGACTTTCCGATTTAGTGTTTGATTGAATCTCGAAAACCATATGATTCCAATATGAAGTCGGAGGTGCCTCACACTAGCCCTACATCGTGAATCCAAGGGAAGTCGAAGACGCTAGTAATATAGACTGAGATGATCAAGCCTGAGCAGCAGCCATCCCGTTGATCGAATATGCTGAAGGAATCTTCAAAAAATACCCTCTACCAGTGAATGGTAGCAACGCAGGTCATAGCGTCATTCACTACAGCAGCCGGACTGTTTCAACTGAAACAATCATCTATGTAGAGTGTGTCAGAGGGGAATTAATGTTAACATATAGGATCCCAGAACAACCACATTATCTGTTACGGATTGTGCGTTTGCCTGGTGCAAACCAAGAGAAACATGTTGGGGTTATAACGCTAGACAAGTCGCATAACCAACAGGCAGCCGACATTCGGGGTCCGGATGTGCTTGACATCTCAGCCCGATTTGCCAGGACAACGGCACAAAAAAGCGAATAAATGCTCAGGCTACACCCACACACGTTCAGAACAGGTACGATAGGAAATTTTCAGTAGGACAAAGTTGACTTCTATTATTCACTGTCTCTTTTGGTTTACAGTTGTATGTCGCATTATGCGGTGGGCGTGCAATGTACTCGGTTGGCTGCAACTGAATTCCCGTTCGGCACTCAGCTTTTTGTCGTGTTCATATAGCTTTGTTTCCACCCGATGTTTCTATAGCTGCTAATTTCCCCCGTTCATTTCACCATCCGCCCCTTCCGTTTTAAAATCATTCAGTACGAACCACGCGGGTAAAGGTACCTTTGACCAGCTTCCGGCGGTCTGTACCATTCCGTGGAATATCATGAACCAGTTCTGAGATTATCGCCGACAGCTATAGATTGGATCTCGGAGATTGACAATTTTTTCCCCTGAAATCGGTTGGTATTAACTAACAATGTTCCTTCATCTTATCAATACGACACTAGCTTGTGCAGTTGGTTCGGCTGTGTTCATAGTTGGGTGTTTGATTTGCCCACTAATGGTTTAGCAACGTAGTTTCCAACAGCCCTGAACACGGATTCCGTTGTCAGATTACCTAAAGTTTGCAGATCTGATCATAAGTAAATCAGGGTCTAAATACGACAGACTTCACTAAGTGATAGAGATCTCTGTGAACCATTCACCTTATTTAAAAGCCGGGGTATCTATACACCGACAGTTAAAAAAAAGGCCAAACGATTTTGAATAGAATCAAAGTAGACACATAATCACTAAGCCAACAATCTACGTACCTATTTGTAATTCTCGATGCATCAGCACCAATGACAAAACGGAACACTTACGAACATGATACGTAGATTTTTCTTCCAGTCGAAAAACACCCATGTGTACTTCACTTGTGTTTAAAGAGTGCTGCGGCCGCAGCAGTTCGACGTCGTGCTTGGAAATGGAGAGTGTAGATCCAATCGAAGAACGACTATTACTTTCTTCCTCTTCCCCTTCTTCTCCTCCCTCCTCATCTTCTTCTTCTATCTCATCCTCCGTTATTTTCTCCTCAGTTTGTATCTCCTCCTCATCCCTGCTCACAGTGCACTCTATCTGCTTATGCTGGGAATGAAATGCGTCGGTGAATGTCGAGTTTGAATATCCAATAGATGTAGTCACATCTGAATATATTTCACTTGGGCGGTAGACCGTAAATGATGTAAAAGGATAATGGTCAGCCTCAAGTGACCTGGAGGAACAATCAAAGGGAAATGAATTGGCCGCTGAGGTGAAATTTTTCAGATCACATATGTAGAATGGGTTGGGCTGGAGCATGTGGGACTTAGATTTCAAATGGTCTGCATACGGCCAACGATAATTTGGGCTCTCAGTTAGGTTAACTCTAGGTTCGTTCGATAATTCGACCACTGATACTTGTGTTGTGATCGTATCGGGCTTTGAGTTGATCATATTTTGTTTGTGGGTTTGTGTTGTATCAGTCTGATAAGTATGGACAATGGGAAACTGGCTGACCCAACAACTGTCCGCTTCTCCCTCCTCCTCCTCCTCTTCATCAGTACTATCTGCATCACTGTTACTATTTGGAGTATCTTTATCTGATTTGTTCAAATTAACCAAGTCATAAAGCACATCAACCTTCTTCGAATTCGGAGTAGTTTGTATACAGTCGGAACAAGGTTTATCGACAAGCATCATTCGGTTTTCCAAAGTCGTAGCAACTAGGTTGGGCACTAGCTGGACTGGTGAAGTTATGTTGGTGGTCAGCGAATTTGAATCTACATACTGACTGATAGTTTCCACAGAATGTTGTCTGTTTCTCATTTGGTTTTGTGTTAATTCACCCAGATGGTCGAATATGGTAGTGGATATGGAGTCAGACGGGAACGGTCTAGAAGAAGGACCATTGTGTTGGTCACACTGGTTCAGACTGGATTGGGGGAAGTCATTCAGAATGGGAGATAGCATTTCATCTGCCGACCTAGAAAAATGGTATGAAAACAAGAAAAGTCTGAGGCCCGAACGATTAAAAAACATACTCCACTTCATTTGTTGGAATCACATGAGTTCCTTCGCTGTTGTCACTGTTATCAGTTTCATTATCAAACAGCCCGTTGTTAGTGATCACCGTTATAAGATATAGGAGTGAAATCAATACAATCAACAGTTTCTGTTCAATCGCTAGAGAGTAATTGTGTCAGCAGTAGAATAGGAAACACTCTTGTCCGAAAAACACTTGTGATTTGTATTGTGCATATTATATGATGTAACACACCTCACATAACTACATACGAAACGATTTGTGTGAACGATGTGGACATTGTCCAACAATTCTTTCGAACCGACACTAACCTACTTGTACCCTGATAGGATCACAAATCGCTTACGTAGGGTCACGCAGGATCTCCATACGCCAAATCAACACTTGTCAGACAAACGGGTGTGTGAGATTCTCAATGGAAGTCACCTCTTCTTAGGGAGAATAAAACATACACTAACGTGCACCTTGATTCCGCGTAAAAAGACGTCTCTTATTACCGATGATAAAGTGAAGGTTATTCAAAATAGCGAACGAGGTCAATCGTGTCGTTGTATCTGGCTTCTATAATTTTCAGGTGAGTTGGGTTATACAGTAAGATAAATAAATTAAACTCTAGTGATAAATAAAAGCAAGACTACCAAAAATTATGTATCGGCAATAATACTTCTTTCAGAATAGTCTGTTGTATTACTGGATATCAAGGATAGTCCTAATGTGTTCCCCCCCCCCCACATTAGTTGTGAACGTTGGTTCGTCCTGACAGTTTTTACAAGGTAAGGTTGTTTTATTCACTGTTTTGTACTCATATCAATTATAGTCCATGAATTTAAAATACACATACCCACCCACATAAACAGAATAAGCAAGGTTGCGCTTCAAAGAAAGTGTTCCATACTGGGAGACAGTACCATATTACGATATATCTTAAAAAGTCACTCATACACTCCGTTATTCACTCGCTATATGACGGGTACTGCATGGCTGTTGGATGTATGCTGTGTGTTGGTTTAGTTGGCCAAGTAATCAGACGAGTATATCATGCCGCTGGCAAACGCATAACACTGTCCACCACAAAATTGCACCCTCAGTCAAACATAATTGGTAGTAACTGATGACGTTGATTACTATTTTTTCGTTGGCTGTTTCCGTCACAGTAGTTTCATTGTAATGGTACAACATTTGACATACTTTCTTGATACCAAATATGTGTACGTTAGAGGAAAAAGCTGACTTACCTCCTCAAATGATCATCTGATTAGCAGTACTATTGAGATAATCTCCCCCCCCCCAAGTAACTCTGGATAGTAAATTAAATTTATAGAACAGCTTACTTTAGTGGAATCAAGGTGGAATTCACCTTTTATTCGAAGGTGGAAGTGTTAAATGGAACGTCCAACAATAATCCATAATGTGGAAGACATGTGTAGTTCATAATCAAGCAGACATGGATTCTATGTCACTTAGAGGACTTGGTCATCGTTTCATTATGCAGCTTTGACTTCGCTTCATTTCAAGCGGTGAACAAAAAACCGGCAAGCTACCGTTACCCTTCGGACCCCAGGTCAAACTGTACCAGGTAACCCAGTCGACGACTCACATACGATCCACAATGAAAAGATTGGTATCATGGTATCTCGATATTGATGTAATAGGAGGTAAGAAACAATGTGGCTTTGTTTTCCCGATAAAACACCTGAAAATTACATTATTAACTTGACTTTGTTGATGTGACTTAATTTAGCCCCCATTGAGTAACTCAGGTTATTCGAGGTTAACATTAGTCTACTGCAAGTTTGAAGGCAAGAATCATTTCAATTTCAGTACTCGTTTCAAAAGCGAAGTTTATAACATGCTCTAGTTAGTACTGAGGTTAACTCAAACTAAGCACCACAATTGCCAGTCATTTCTCTGTGGCAATAATTCTTCACTCCTTCCTCGTTCACATTAACAAAATTGGGTGAGATCCATCACTTGGTTATGGATGGCGGTAGTTTCAAGTAAGTTAGCAATCCACTCTCTTGAATAATTCTCTAAAATATATTATCACGTTAGACTATCATTAGACATGATATATGCCTACAGCTGACTCAGTTCACTCATCTAAAATGTGACAATGTCTGATTGACCTTCTATACCAGATGTCTTACGTTACAGATTGTTGTTCAATTGTAATCCGACATGTTGCACTGACGCTCAACACTGAATGGTATGTGCATCACGTTACACTTATAGGAATAAAACTTTCCAATACATCTCATTACTTGTAAGAAAATAATTGACCAAGTTGAACACCGTGTTTCAGTAACGGTGTGCAACATTTGGTGAACAGTGTATTCACCAGACTACCGATCGAATGGGCACAGCTTGAATCGGGAACGTTTGAAACAAAATCATCGATTTAATTATGCTATAATAGCCTCAGTTTTGTCAGTTCACGCAATTTTGCAATTTTGAAAACATTCATATTTG